>CAEGAE010040552.1:0-102810 GCA_903067095.1 Girardinus metallicus
AGCGTTTGTGTGAGCGAATGGGTGAATGACTATAGTGTAAAGCGCTTTGAGTGGTCAGAAATGATCGGAAAAAAGCGCTATATAAGTTCAGTCCATTTCACTGCATATAACCCAGAATTTGACGGTTTAAATTCATTCATGGTGCGCGTGGTGTGTCTCCAGCACAGGAATAATTTACTATACATGAAATACTAATATGTAGTTTTTAAAATGAAGTCAATACATTTAATTGAGACTTATATAATTAATTCTATATTTAATATTGTTGTATTTATTTCCAGTCTAAAAAAAAAAAAATTATGACACATTAAAATAGTTATAGCATAAGTAATTTGGCACTTTTCACTCCATGATAAAACAGCCTGTCATCAAAATCAAATTTTTCTGGCATTTCATTTTTGGTAATCTTAACTGACCTGAAACAGGAAATGTTTGGTCCAATTTGACATCAGGCAGTGAGCACAAAAAAAAAGGTTAACGTCTCATTTTACTCAGTTTATTTATACTGTAACTTGTACTTACACAGGTATAGTTATAGTCGGAGAGGACACAATAGGCCGCTATGACTTGGGCATTTTTATTGCCTCCATTGTGCCTGGAGGACCTGCAGACAAGGACGGACGCATCAGACCAGGTACATGCCTATAATACTAAAACATATTCATTCTACATTAAATACCTGAAAATGTATCATCTAGATTTTCTTTCATGTAGGAATGCCTTTTATTTTTTTTAAATAATTAGTTTAAACGTTTCTCTAACGTTTAAATCTTACTTATTGAATTCTTCCACACCTTTGATGAATGACTGTGGGCAGTATGTATCAAGACATGTGCTCAGAAGAACAAAGATTGTGTTCCGCATGCTCTGGTGGGGTAATCCTTTAATGTTTGACCTTTGCCTTCAGGGGGTCGCCTGATATCCCTCAACCACGTCAGCCTGGAGGGCGTCACTTTTAGCGAGGCAGCAGAGGTCATGGAGGGCAGCCCTGAGGAAGTGCAGCTCATTGTCTCCCAGCCTAAAGGTGCTTCACGTGCTCTATATCAATAGTAGAGCACGAGTAGTCATCTAGTGTTCTTTTGTCTCAGTATTGTTTGAGTAATTACTCCACAGATGCACATATTTTAACACGATGTAAAATGGTTACTAGAGTTGTGAATATTTGTTTTATTTCTATTCTTTACTGTTTGGTTTTGCCCTTTCGTCTTTAGTCATTTTAATTGTGGGAGTTTTTGTTAGCGTTAAGGCGACACCCTATAACTGACAATGTATAACTTGATGTGGGCTTCCTATTTCTGGAGACAAAATAAAATAAAAATACCTTGGAAAAAAATTACATTTATCTAAACTATCTGGATGAAAAATCTATTTAAAAACAGTTTCTTTAGTACTAATTTAGAAGCAGATTAGATGTCAGCATGTTGAACATGTGCCTTGCTAGCTTGTTTGTTAGCTTAAACACAGGCACTTAAAATTGCTTTTCTATATACTTCAAAAAAACCTACATGTTAATTTAGTCACAAATTCAAAGATATTGTAGAAAAAAATACAGCCATTATTTAATTGAAATAAACTCAATACAATTTCTCTAGATTAACTGGCAGAATAGGCATTAGGGAGCATCTGTAACAGACAACTTGCTAGCTTGATTCGTTGTCAAGTTTACAGAGTTTACATGTTTACAGAGTCACAATCATGTCCAGAAATTTCTTTTAACAGTACAGAAAACATACATGCTAACTTGATTGAAATTTGAAATCACACATTAGAAAATATCTTTGTTTTCTTTAAAAGTGAAATAAATTCAAAGATAGAATTTTTAAAAGCTAAGAGGCTTCAGTTAGCATGTTTGCCAGACACTGAGCTGTTTGCCTTAAAACAAATGCACACAACAACATTCAAAAATGTATTTCAGAAAATTAATACAGCTAAGGTATATCTTCAAAAAACGTATGTCCTAACTTTATTTATATATTTTAGAATTTTTTTATGCAAGCATGAAAAAAAGGACTAGCACCACTAAAAAGAAATTTTGATAATAAAGTCATAATTCTGCCCGTTTTTCTGTGAATAAAATATAAGAATTTTGGAATATAAAGAAAGTGAGCTCATAAAGAAACAGACCGGTTAGGCTTCAGTTAGCATGTTTACTTCAGTTAGCTTGCGCATTTGCATTTTGAAAGAATAGAGGAAGGTTAAAGCAATTGTGTCTGAAAATATCCCTTATCACAAAAAATTTCATGGATTCAGATGAGTAACTCTGCTTTGGTAAATGTTGATTGTCTGCTAGCCAGAAACAACAGCTGACCTTACTAATCTAGTTAGCATCCAGACTAGCTTAGCTCAAATATAACAGCTGTAGACGGAACAAAATCCTACTGTGGTTTAATTTGAAGGTAGAAAAATAAATCTATAACCTCACACTTCTTCTACCTGGCTTACTAAACCTTGGGTTGTTTGTACATAACATGTATTACTTGCATTTCATCACTTATTTGACGCTAAACCAAGTCTGGTTTCTAGTTAAAGCATTAAAAATAAATAAAGAAAACGTCTCAGTACTGAAAAGAAATGCAGAGAATGAAGTTTTGTTGATTTTATCTCCACAGTCCCACTAAGTCCCATCAGCGTTCGCTCTCCTGTGTTGAGGAAGTATGGGTCCCAGACTACGCTGACGACAGATGGACGTTCAGGAGACGACAGCCTGGATGAGATTGTCTCTGTCATGATGACACCCAAGGCCTCCAACAGGCTGCATGTCCCACGGGACGTACGAGCCCTCAGTACACAGGTAGAGCCATTTCAGTGGACATATTTCATTTCTTTTTATTAATTCAGTAACTCAGTTCATCAAGTGAAACTCATAATATAAATTAATTACAAAGACTGATGTTTTCAAGCTCTTTTCCTGTTATGATTTTTCACGTACAACTAATGAAGGCAACAATTTAAATTGGAATATTACATCAGGCCACTAAAAAAACATTTTTAATTTACATATTTGGGATTAATGAACAGGACATTTAAGACCTGAATAAATGCTATTTTTAAAAGGTACTTTACATCTGACAAGCCTCAGTGTTCCCCAGCTGAACACATATTCTATTCTATTGAAAATGACTGCATGTAAATTAGTGTAGAAAAAAAAGGAAAGCCTGATGGAACACCAAACCTGAGCATCAGCACATAACACATATGGTTTAATACTTAAACCATAAAATACAAAAGTATAATATGATATAAAGTGAAGATTTATAAAATTATGACAAGCCTAATCTACCAGGTTTTTTTTTTTTTTTTTACAACAGTGGCCTATTGTGATAAAAAATATAATTCAGAGACAAAAATTATATTAATCGTAAAATATTTGCTCCAGTTCTGACCAGCATAGTCGCTACAATGAGAACAGGTATCGGCAGCTCCATTTCTCCAGATAACTGGCACCATGCTTTACTTAAGCCATTGTGAAAAACACAGTGGCAGTGGATGGAAGCAGCTGAAAATCTCACTCCAATTGAATGACACATTGCTCATCATGGTTCATCTGGTCTTACTGTTGATATCAAAAGATTTTTTCGAGGACACTGACAACACTCAAACTCAAGCTGCACTTAGTTCTTCCTTTTCATGATGTCATTGCTATTCATATTCAGTCAACTCCTTAAGGTGTTTTTTCTTGTGTGTATTTTTGAAAAACTGTCTTTTCTCCTTGTTGCTTTTCTCCTTGTTGCTCTCGTCAAACGTTTTGGCTTAAATCTTGATATTCTTACTGTTTACTACATGGACTAATACACAATGTAATGACAAGGTCCTTGTGTTTTATTTGCCTCAGGACAGCTGCCCTACACCTCCATCTCTGAACTGTGTGGGGCCAGAGGAGATCTCTGTGGAGCTCAGGAAGATCTCTGGAAATCTGGGCATCAGCATCTCTGTGAGGGTTTGGCAAGTTTTCAGGTTGCAAAGCATGGCAGTTTTCCGGCCTTACTTTCGAAAACCTGTCGTTCTGATAAATGTGCTTTCAATGCTGGCAGCGAACGGTCAACTGTAGCACCAGATCTGAAGCAGTGGGCCACAAAGACTCTTCCACTTAAGCTGATTAACATCTGAGGTCTGACAGGATTAGACGGGGATGCCAAGAGTTGGCTCATCCACGCCGATAACCTCAGCAAAACTGAGCCAGAGCATGACACAGAACTTTACACCAACAAAATACAGCATGTCAGATTAAATATATCTTAGTTTTAATTTATAAATGACTTATTAAATATTTACCATAAGGAAATATAGTTCTCAAACTAAATATTACAAATTTAGAAAGTTTCTGTATAAACCTATTTTTGGTTGAGTGAATCTAAAGAACAACTGTAACCAAGCAGGAAAAAGAAACATGATTGACAAAACACAAGTTCATCTTGTAACCGATTAGCATAAAAATATGACTATCTTTTGGTTGGTCATCATATACAAGAATGTTTTTAGTTAAAGTCTATGTGGTATATATTAGTAAAATTGTGTGAACCACTTTAGGTAAATATAGTTGCTCTTATAAGGTACTAAATAAATAAAATGACTCAGCATATCACGAATGTAAGTAAGGAAATCCTCTTCTTAACTAACTAGGGTGGAGCAAACACTAACATTCAAAATGGGGGAATCTACATCAAGAGCCTCGTTCCCGGAGGGGCAGCAGAGAGAGACGGACGTTTACACACAGGTACCACACTTCAGTTTCAAATGTATCGATGTGTAAAGTCTGATCAGTCTGACTGTTTTTCCGTCTTTATTTTTCATTTTTTCTTTTCTTTTTTTTTTACAGGTGATAGAATTTTGGAGGTTGATGGGATTAACTTTCACGGCTTCACCTACCAGCAGGCTGTGGAGTGTCTGGGTAAAACCGGGGAGGTAAAAGACAGCATGAGAGCAAAGAACTTGTATATGCAGATGACAGTTGGAAGTTTGGTGTATCAAAAACTAATTTTGGAAATGTTTGCAGAACACATTTCAGTTGGAACAAGTCCCAACAAAACGAAGCCTAGAGATTCTCATACCATCTCCAATGTAATAATCATGATCCGGTCAAGGTTTTTTTAACTTAACTGATAGGTATAATGGACGGGAATAGCATGGGTTTGAACTGCACTCCAAAAATCTGCAATTCTTCTGCTGGGCCCACCAATACATCCATCGTCTCCCACTTATCCAAAACCTGGTAATGAGGACAATGAATATGGGAGAGTTTTGGCTGAGTTTTTCTTTACCACAAAGAGTTATGCAACGCCAGCATTACAGCAAATGGAGCTCCAGTCCATCTATCTTCCCCTGCTTGCACCATCACTCATTAACAAGACACCAACATGCTCTCCACTTGAGGCAATCGCTGACCCAAACCCCGAGAGAAAAGTTAATGTTTTGGCAGTTAAGAGCCATAGCCTCAGACTTGAAGGAACCGATTCTGAACATTGGCCAGTACAGACCTGACTGCAAACTGCTGCAGCAGTACTTACTGGATGGAGGTCATAGACTGAGGATGCCAAGATAACCACTACATCCACAAAAAGAAATGATGAGCCCTTCAAGTTTCTAAACTAGACACCCTCCTTTCCAGGACTGCACTTTGAGATACTGATCATGAATTTCAGGAACTTGAAGCCCCTCCTGGTGGAGTCCAATGTGCCCCAGGAACAGGCTTAAGATTGTGACTAGAATACAGACACAGCTCTTTGTTTGTAGTGGGACTGGACAGCTGTCAAGATTGTCACTGGCACACCATACTCCCTACAAAATGCTTCAAGTAACATGACTGTCTTTTCTAAGGCAGTTTTTACAAAAGTGGTCAAACATGCTTAGAATACCAGACCTCATTTAGCAAAAACAGACATAGATTTGGTTGCAGAAATCTTCATATAACATGTTCAAATGTGTCTTGTGAGGGCTATTAACTGCTCTGCTCTTCTATCATCTAGGTGGTCTACTTTGTTGTGAAACGGGAGTCAGTCAACCTGCCTAAAGTTTCTGTGATTGCTGACGCAGACAGTCCGGCGTCCAATCAGAGAGTTCGTCAAACCACCAGCCATCTCAGACTCAACAGCTCGTCATCCCTCAGCTCTCCCACAAGCACAAGGTCTGACCGTTCCAGAGACTACAGCTTCGTCACTGATGGTAGGACATTTCAACGCAGGTTAGGACCAGCGGACTGAATCGCACAGCACTAAAAAGTTGGAAGTCATTACAAATGTTCCATAACGTGCAGCACACTGATCGTAAAATGTAACGGAACCACATTTGGCAGCAATAACCTCAATAGTTGTTCTCTGACACTGTTGAGGAGGAATTTCGGACCCCTCTTCTTTCCGTCGTTTCAGATGACTAAGTCCTTCATGTTCACAAACTCTTAAGATCCCACTGCAAAGTCCTCGTTAAAGATAGTTCCAGTTAAATAAGTACAAGTGTGACATTTTATATATTGTCCTCCACATCAAAATGGAGGAGAACAACCAGCAGAAAACAAAATCTGAGGCTCTGTGTTTATAACTGTCTAAGGTGGTAAAAAGGTTTTGGCTGCCTGTGAATGTTTACACTGCTGTATTGACTCTGACCTTATCCAGACTTCCCTTAATCTTTGACCTCTCCACCTATATCTATCTTCTTACATTGACTTCTTTCAACGTAGTCAGGTGGATTAGACTTTCTATTACAGGCCAAGTAACTGAGTGACGTCCAGTTTGTGATGCCAGGAAAGCTTCAAATCTTAAATTAACTACAATTAAGGAACTAAAATTATTTCAACTTTCAGGAAAAGACGTTTTCAGCATGGCTGAAGTGGTGCTGGGCTAAAGATTCTCCCAAAAGACAGTTGTTGCTCATCTTAACATTTTTATCCATCAGTAACTTTTCTAACTTGAAGATTAGTCAAGTCATAAAAAAATGCCTCCCTTGTTGTGGTTTCATGTGAATAACCAATACTGCGGAAGCACTTGAAGTCTCTTCATAAACAAAACTCTATGGATGCACTGTTAAAATCTTTTCTCTGTTAAAATCTCAGATATTTTGATCAGGCAAAATCTAGACGACAGGAAAGATTGACAGAGGACATCTTATTTCTGAATATTAATAACTGAGATTAGGAATGAAAACTTTTTGTGGATTTTGGAGCAAGAGAAACATATTTTTCAAACCTAACAATGGATTCTCTGAAAAATGAATACTCTGAGCATTGCCTACTAAAAAGCCGAGCAAAAAGTACAACTGCAAACATCGAAACTAGAAAAGAAGAAATGCAATGAGAACATTACACATGCCTCCATAAAACGGTACTGATGCTGTGGTAATTAGAGCCTAGGGCTGGACAATATGCCAGAAAACGTATCACAATACAAGTGTTTTATATCAGTCCATATCTATAGTTATTGATTGATTTTTTTCGTTTTAAATATCTGAAATGCTGCCAACTGATGATGTTAACTTTCCTCCTTTATCCAGTTTCCTCTCAAGCTGTTGCACTCATTTTCTCCATTCACTCTATGCCGTTGTTTTTTTATTTTTAAGCAGTTCTGAGGTACGGTGATGGAACCTAAAACATGTCACGCAATAGGTTGTTGCTAGGTAACCAAAGAGTGAGTGGGTTATTTGATGCCGCCAACCTGGCTGAGCTGCTAAAGCCTCTGCCTACGTCTCCCAGAATGCTGTGCATTGTTATTGAGTTATTGCCCAGCCCTACAGCCCAATGCTAACTACCACAAATTCTAATTTATTTAATATCATAGCAGTTCCTGTATTCATTTATTGGAAAGACTAAGTGTGACTGTTGTTATTTGAATTTTTCCATACTGCAACATTTGTTTACTAGTCAGTCAACGAGACGTCCGTCATACATCTGTAAGATCCGTCACAAGACAAAGCCGCCCACAGGTGGCTCTAATTTCAGCTGTATCCAGAAGGAGTGAAACGTATTTCACTCTCAATGTTGAATTGTCATATTGCCTTATATATTTTCTGTTGAGAACACTGAGCTATGAAATTACAACTCGCTCTATCAAACTGTAAATGATACAGAAAATGCAACGAAAGCAAAGTGTCCGTTAGTGTGGACAGAGCCTTAGGATGTATGTTGATGCAATAAAGAAGATGATATAATATTCCATTAGCAGTGGCAGGAGCAATGATAGGGAAATGTTATGTCTTACTTAGCATTTAAATGAGTTCAATCCATCAAGGAAAATATCATCTCAGCCTTTACTGGGATGATATCAGTTGCATTAGAAATGCATGGGAGCTCTCACAGCGTCGCACAGTTCATCAAAAGTTTAGTTTGTCATTCAACTCTGTTGAATCAATAGCTCTTCTGTAAAATGGCCGACTACAATTTTCTTAAGTCAAAACGCTGCATACGTAGCCGCTCCCAAGTAGGCGGGGCTTGTCGCTGCAACGCCTCACTAACACTCAGACGTCATCATGTAATCGTTCACATCCATCGCCGCCATGTTTTTATTCGACTTATCACGTGAACAAGCTTATTCAAGTGTGACTTCAATTAGATTTCTTCTCCAGTGTTCAATACCGCAACTACAAAACTGTGTTTTTCCGACATTAGCAGAATATCAAAAAAAAAAAAAAATTGTGCACATTTGTTCAGCAGAAGCAGCTACTGTTTGGGTTTCATTTGTCCTTTCTTTCCCACATCCGTTTCTTCTATCCAACCTCAACACAACCTTTGACCTTATCACTATTGCTTCACTGTCCTGCCTCCTCCTCCGCCTCCAAAACCACAAGAAAATGTCAAGGAGGTGACTCTGACCAAAGACGTGAATGGTCTGGGATTTAGCTTCCTGATGTGTGAGCTGGACCCCCCCACCAAGGACTTCAGCAGCCTGGTCCGGATAAAGCAGCTCTTCCCTGGCCAGCCTGCGGAGCAAAGCGGGAGAATTCAGGAGGGAGATGTCCTGCTGGCTATCAACGGCCAGTCTCTAAAGGAGCTGTCCTATCCAGTATGTGTAAAATTAAGTTTTTAAATTGTTTGTTACCGTTGTCATGACTGTAAATGGTTGTTAACTAGATACTTTTAGGTATTCATTTGAAGCGATGGCTGTGTTGGTGTCTTCGCTTAGTGCTAATCCAGGGTAGCTGGACCTGGACGCTGAAGCTAACATCTAGGTAGAAGCAGGCCAGAGTCATCAAGTTTGTCCTGTTTTAAAACAACTCCAGTCTCAAAACTGTCACAAATTTACACAAATGCGCTTTCATTAACAATCAACCTGTCGTCACATTTATATGTCGTGGAAATTTTTTAAAAATGGCAACTATTTAAAGAGCAAATTAAGGTCGGAGGTGGCGCGCCACCAATGGTCTTCCTGTGTGAAACAGGAACTTTCATAATCTTTGGGGTTTTGTTGTTTTTTTTTGTTTTGAGATTTGTCACTCTTTATTTTTCATATTTAATTAATTAGTTTTAAGATTTCTCATGCTTTTGTAGGTTAGTATTTAGTTTTTGTATTCTCTTTCCCTGGCTCCTTGTGTGTAGGGTTAATCATGTCACTGCCCTTTTAGTTTCTGTGTAATAAGTTTGTAGTTCTTAGATTTCCTACTAAGAACTGTTTGCTTCTCATCTTTCCTCTCTGCATTTGGATCAACTATTACACCTCGACATTAATACACATAAATTATAAAACTCATAATCACTTTAAATGGTTTAATTGAATGTTTTTTTTATATAGATTTTTACTCTAGCTTACTTTTCTATTACATAATGGGCCGGAATGACCAACTGATTCAGGTTTATGCTAAATGAAGAAAGCAAGAGAGTAATCTGCAGCAGAAACTACAGTTGTTTCTTATCGCCGTTCAGTTGTACTTAACATCAAAAGTTCTGAAATATCCCTTCATGAATGAGCCTCAGTGAAGCCTGACATCTGTGTAAACCACTGTTCATCTCTTGGTGCAGAAAGTGCTAAAGCTGTTCAAGAACTCCCCAGCTGAAGTGAGGCTAACTCTCTGTCGGCCGTCGCTAGGTACAAACATCCACTCATCTTGAAAAAGATCCACCCGTCAACTTCCCTAACTCCTCTGTTTCTGCAGGGATTCTCCCTTCCATGGACCATTTCACCGACCCCTGATTCACCTTTTGAGCTGTACACCAGCACTGGTTGACGTTTTGAAGCAACATCATGCTTTCAGATGAAGCAGGAGGTGGTGATGGACACTGAAGGCTTACAGTTGTTCTGATCTGTTAGCAGAATGCTGTTGGCACTGTGCAAAGGTCAGCATTGTTTCTGATCAACAGCTACATTCGGGAAATGCACCGAGTACTCATCTAGATACCAGAATCATTTGCAATCCGACCAGAAAGAAACTCAAATCTAGTGTTTTTTTTTTCCGCTCAGTGAATGCACCATACCTAAACACTGCAGAGCCAGGTTTACCTGTATGCCATCATTCATAGAAAAGGAAATCCAAAGTGCTTTACTCCAAATCAAAGGAATGACAAAAAACGTGTAAGTTTTTTCTGCAGCAAAGAGATTCATCATTTTCTCTTGTCAGTATTGTCAAGGTATTAGGAGAAATCCAAGGAAGCACACAAGAAGCTGTTCAAAAGAAAACTATTTTCTGACACGTGTCGAGGCATGTTTGTGGTTCAGTTCAGGCTGCTAGAGAGCGCGAGAGAGCAAGACTTTGCCAGATCACAAGAAGGGTGGTCAAACACTGCAATGTTTATCAATTTCATCATTTTAACCTTTCACCTTCTGTCTGTCATGGAAAGAGCTGGATTAAATCTCTGTGTTCATATGAGGATCTAAATTCCCTATGGAATATACAAACACTGCTTTTTACAATCAAAGCCCTGGAGGACCCAATAATGAGTTAAAAAAATGGACACTACATCAGTAAAACCACTGTTCTACAGGAATCGTTCTCCTACACAACACACAGTATGGCTTGGTCTTTGGCCCTAATATTAGAAATTTATGGCAGAAAGGCTAGAAACATTTGCAACAATATTTTGCAATAGCTAATAGTTAAAGAAGAACCGGAATCAGCTCAAATCAGTATCAGAAGGTCCAATCTTACCACATCTGTGGTATAATCTGTGCATCTCTAACTTATTTCAGCAAGTCAATTTTAAAAATGTGGTTTAACTTGCCCTCTTTCTAAGAGTAACGTACGCGTTGGTTCCTTCCTCTGTTTTCTTTGCACAGAGGACAGCAGAGGACAGAAAACTGGGTCAGAGTTTTCTGCCAGGTGCCGATACAATCTAGAACCTCACAGTGTGTCTGCGGATAGAGGAACCTGATTCCAGGTATGTAGGAGGTTTTTGGTTAATGTGATGTGGTCAACAGCACCTTAGAATTCATTGGTCAGAGCTTCTACCTTTCTGCAGTACTGCTAATATGGATCTTTTAAACAATGTAGGGAATGTACCTCATAATGAGCAAATCTTGAAAAAGGAAAAACTTTTTTGAAAAAGAAAAATACTCCAAAGCTTGTAAGATCCACTAGATGGCAGCATTTACCAAAACGTGACTGATTTCAAACAATGACTTTCATCGATGGATGTCTCCTTCAGGAAACATCATGACTGAAAGAAGAAGAAGTCCAACACAGAAGTTTCCACCAAGAGAAGAAGAAGACTAAAGTGACGAGAACAAAACATTGTTTAAAACATCGCCTTACTGGGCTTACATTATGTGACCAAACAAAAATAAAAGCTAGTCTGAACTGACTAGATGATCCAATCTAAAGCACACATTCAGTATGTGAACAAACATAGGCAGCAAACACACACACACACAAACACATCTCCCTGGGTGAGAAGCCAGCAATGGCCCCTCATAAATAAGGGTTCCTGTATATTCTGTGAAATCCAACTGTGCATCTGGATCCCATCAGAGCTTGTGTTCTTTTGCAAATGATCCCAAATGTTTCTAATTATGCCAGCGGAGTCGGCACGAGGCTGTTTGAACGTGTGTGTCCCTGCGTGTGTGTGTGTGTTCCCGTAGTTATCTCCAGGAAGGAAGATGCACTCCGAAGCACTGAGCTCATTGTTCTGGAGGCAAATCACAACGGTGATCAGAGCGGTCATGACCTCTGCAGGTCACTGATGGCCAACTGGCAATTGATGTAGTGTGTCTGAATTTATTTATCTCAAAGCGTTACAAAGCTGAACCGAAAACTCATTCATTAGGTAATAAGAGAATACTGGCTGCTGTTTATGAGGCCATTTTATGTGGGTTCATCGACAAAATGTCAGAAGTGTATTTCAACATTAGCCTAACAACTAAAATTAGCATCTTAGCTAATTTTGGATATAATAGCTTAGCTTACCATACTGAATGGAGTAAATTTATTTAAGTCATCACTATAGAGATAGCTAAAATCCTAGATTGTATTTTAGCTAACCTTAGCATGTTGGCTAAGTTCCACTTATACACCAATGTTTGCATATTTAATGGAGAATAGAGTAGAAATGTCTTATTTTTCCAAAGTGGGGGAGTAAGTCAACTTGAATCAACACACTAATGATAGCCCACACACTAACAATTGCAATTAACATCAGTATTTGTAAATCCTGCAATGATTCGTTTTCAGAGACAATGTGTTACTGTCACTTAGAAAGGAAGCACAAAGAAAGTTAAGCTATGTGTAAGTGATGTTAGCAAAGCTAGCTAATGTTAGCAGTCTGCTTCGTGACCAAAATTCTTTACCTGGCTGTCACACAAAGAGATATAGTCAATTTTAAGTAAGCTAGCTAACTGTCTATAGCACATACTGTATGTTTATTGGCACTAGTTTCCGTTTCCTGTCAGCTGTTTACCACCTAGCTTAGTGAACAATAGATAATGTGACGTAATATTAGTGTTGGTAGTGGTCTTGGTCTCGACTTGGTCTCAGCCCCTAAAAGTCTTGGTCTTGTCAGGATACACTCTAGAGTTGGTCTTGACTTGACCTCAGGTTGGGTGGGCTCGACTTCAATACAGGATATCAGAGAAAACAAGTATCCCGTTTCCACCATATCTGCTAGCCATCTTAGATCCTGCTGCGAGGTCACGTGTCGCGGACCTCCAAACTACCAACACCTAGTTGGTAGGTGTTGGTAATGGTTCAGCGGACCTCAAAGACCTCTACCTATAATGGAAGACATTGTTCAGGATCACATTTTCCGCTGCGGCCCTTTCCAGGGACTGGAGAGGGGCTGCATGAGTTGGGTTGATTTCCTCCCACCTTGAAGTTCCCTCTCATCCTATTTCCCCAATTAAATTGTGCTAGTGTTGTTTTTTTTAAAAGAGCTTCAAATCCATCACCCAGCAGCGGTATGCACTGACTTAAAACAAAGCTTGGAAAAAGTCCTAGAGCTCTATAAAACTGGAAGAGTAACTCCTCAGTTTTTTTTCTCCTATTAATTCCAAGTAAAAACAACCAAAATTGGTCAATATTTATGGAGCGAAACTGTGATAATTGCTCATTTTACGGGAACTATTGAATATTGAACAGCATTTTTGGAGTTGCTAAAAAAAAAAAAAGCCAAAGATTAGGCTTACACTGGAAAGTAGAGGGAATAAAAGTTCAATGTGTCAAGTAGATGAATGGAAGGCGAAGGACTGAGTACGCACACCAAGAGGGAAAATGACAGAATCAAAGGAAATTAGAGTTACTCAGTTCACAGCTCAGTGTGGGAGGTTGCCTGAGGGGGGGTGTGCGGACGCCGGCTGGCGCACAGGGGAGAAATTCAACAGGTCTGTCAACGGAAATCCTCATCATACATCTACAACGCTTCAGGAAAGCAAAACAAGCTGACAGGGCTGCGGTTGTCACCGTCCGCGAGGCAGAAAGAATCGTGAAAGGTTTATTCATTTTAACGACAAGAATCCAATACATCATGTGGCGAAACTGAGAGGAAAAGACACACGGTGTTCAAATATTATTCTACGCTGCCCGGAGAAAGACGAGCTTCCTGATTTCTAGATGCTCTGTGCTTTTTACTTTGTTGATCGAGGCACGTTGCGACCGCAAGCCTTAATGGGTTTTATTTGGCCGCAGTGCAACGGAACAACCCAAAGCAGAGTGTGATAGAGCAGAACGAAGAGGATGCGTGCTTTTTAAAATGTTTTTACAAGTCGCAATCTGAAAAGCGTGTTGTGCAGAAACTGGTAGAAGCTTTTTTTGAACCGAACGATGTTCGACACGTTGCTGGAGACACACTCAACTTGGCTAGAACCAAATTAGACATTAACCGGCTCGAGTAAGGCTTATGGAGAAGAAGTCAAATATCAAATTGCTGATAAATTGCAGAAAAACTGTCTCACACCAAATTAAAGTCCTGCCTTTTGCTGTCTAGAAACAACCAATCAGAACCAGGAGGCGGGTCTTAACGCTGTCAGTCACCCTCTGTGTAGCGTTGCTCATTTCCCTCCCACTTTCTCCCCTTACTTTCTGTTACACTGCAGCTAGTATAGCTTGTCGTGAATGCTAAGGCTAGTTAGCATGGCCACTGATGTCAGCAAATAAACGGTTTTCCTGTAATGATAGCTTGTTTCTCTGCCATTAGTAACATTTTAGGACTGCATACATGAGAATGATTGACAGCGCTAAGTCCCTCCTCCTGGCTCTGATTGGTTGTTTTTGACGGGAAGCAGAGCGTTTCTTCAGATGATTTTTTTCATAGATCTGTCTCATGACGTACCATCACAACATGGTGACAGTTTTAACAAAAATGAAAGCATTTGTTTTTTTTTAAATAAAAGTTACATACTGCAGCTTTAACCTTTTCTGGTTTGAGTTCTGTGTCCAATCTGTACTGATTTTATTGCAGATAACTTTTAGTTTTTTGACATTTTCTCACTGTTACTGAAGGGGTTTTGTCTGTGGATTATCAGTTCAAATGGCAAAAATTCCTGGAAAATCCTGCATACTTGAAGGAAATTGAAAAATGACAGAGGGACAAAAGTTGATGCCTGTTAGTAAATATGTGAATGAGAGCAGATGTTCAGGAAGTTCAGCCACCATAAAATACAGTTTGAGAATAAAACGGATGCCAGACCACAATCCATCTGATTAAAACCACAACCTGAAATCTATTAAACCTTTTTTCAGATATGATTACGATAAATGAACAAGTACTAGATCCAGTTAGAGCTGTTAACAGATCAGAGTACTTGGATGGTAAACTGTGAACATGGATCGATTCATAACCTGATTAAAACGAGGTAAGAACTAGTTCCTATTAAGGTTAACTCACATCACTGGTTGAGAGTTTCGCTCATTCTTCTTTACCAAACAGCTCAGGCTCAGTCAAATGGAAAGCAGCTGTGAACATCGATCTTCCCATCTTGTCATAGATTCTCAATTAGATTTCGATCTGAACTTTGACTGGGCCGTCCTAACATACACTGCAGCTTTAATCTAAACCAGTGGTTCTGCTCCAGCCAGGTCCCCGGGTCACGCCATCCTTCACTGATCGAAAAGTATCCATCAGTGAAGGACGGTGTGTTATTATTACTATTTTACAAGACTTTTTCAGTTTTAGGAGTAGAAATTAGGGCTAATAATTGAATGATGAATTTAATCACGATTAATCTACTAATTGATTAATTGTTAACTGGAGAATAGAGTCTGCAAAAATGCCATTTGCAGAAAAAAACCATCACATTCAGAGCAGTAATTAAGCCAAAACTGTACAAAAATAAATATACATTTTGCAATAGGAATAAAAGTAAAACATCTGGCTGTAAATGTGTTTGAGCCAAAACTCTTCACATGGCAGTTTTAGCTGCAGTTTCCCGCGGTCCAAATTTACTAAAACAATGCTACGTTATTGCGTTATTTTCTTATTTTAAAAAGGAGTTGAGTTCTTTATTTATTTGAATCTTCTGACGTATTTCAAATATTGCACAAATAAGGCTCAAGTGGTTACATGAAAAATCTGCAGAATGTGCCAATTTTTCCCCCAATTAATCGTCAGAATAAGATTAACAGGTTACTAAAATAATCGTTAGTAGCGGCCTTTGCAGGAATGATGTGACTTTCTCTTAAAACAAAAATGTTTTTAGCCTTCTCAGACAAAACAAGAGAAATTAATCATTCAGCCAGATCGTTGCGCCTCGCTCGGTCCGATGAGCTGTTCTGGGACGGACCCGCTCAAGTATTACTGGTTCCGTCTGATGCCATAAACCAGACGTCTCAGCTCTCACTCAACACCTTTGCTCAGAAGAAAACCAGCTGTGCAGAAGATCAAACAGGCGAAAGGAAAGAGGCTGCAGCCGAGGTAGGTTCAGGGCCCGACGTTGTGTACGGTCTAAAGTCAGGATCCGTAACCGGCGTGAGCAGAGAAGAGTGATTGGGCTTTAATATTCCCCAAGTCCCACTGCAGTGACAATAACACCAGAAGGATGAGGTATTGTGTGACAAATTAACCTGGTTTTCCAGATGCCTTAATGAGGCTTCCATAAGGTGAGACGGGGGCCCGTTATTGCCAAAAACCACGACTTTCTTTCACAGGCAGAGGCCACTGTTCTCGATAAAAGGAAGTGGAAATTAACACAAAATAGGCTTAGATTTCGTATAAATAAACACTATCATTTTAATCCACTGCTACAGCTGTCGTTTAATTCAGTCCGCTCCAGAACATCTGAAAAAAAACCACATCTACTCAGGCGAGGTTTATTTGCTTAGTTTCATGTCTCAATAATGCAATAAATCATGTAAAATACAAATATATTTCGTCCAATGAATAAGTTAAAAAGTACCAGATAGTGTCTGGAAGCAGCATTAGCCAACAACTATTGGAAAGCCTTATCGTGAAAAGGGAAATTATTTATAAAACACATGAACATACTGTTTTATTGTTGCTTAAGTAAAAGTTGAATATATGGATTATAAAGGTAAAAAGGTACAAGAGTAGAGCGAACCCCCACCTAGTCGCCGTTGAGTGTTTATAGATTTTTCTGTGAATAGCGACACCAAATTATTTAAAACTTGGATATTTGATGATTTTTTTTTAAATACAGCATATTGTAACTTTCTTAAAATAATGCCGCAAGTAATTTTTGCCAAAAAAAAAAAAAGTAAATACATATAAAGCCTTTCTATTGAAAAAAGATGATTTAGGAAGATGTCGATATCAAAAATATTAGTTGCAACTGGTGAAGCAGCCAATCCAGGAATGCCATTCAGTTTCCTTTGTGCTGATTGGCTGTGCAAGATATAATATGTACTTATGTACTTCTGTCATAGTACATAATGCATATTAAGACATATTTTGTGTTTGAACGATTAAAATAGGCTGTCATAAGTATTTTTAGAGAGTGTCAGAAGTATTCTCGTGTTTCAGGTATGTGCTTCCTAAATCCCCTGTGGGAGCAGTGGTGGCTTCTTCTTCTTTGATGGAAACCTGAGCGCAGAACTTCAAGGCATCTACAAATTCTACCCCAGGATGAACCACATGAATGGGGATTCTCAATATTTTACTTGATACCCTTGCACATTTCTTTTGATATAAGTGTAGCAAAAGGAAGCAGTGTGTTTGAGGCGTTGCTTCCAATCAATTTAGATGTGAATTAATGGGGCTTTCAAAATTCATGACATCATCATCCGTGCTTTACAAAACTGTTTAAACCCTTTTGATTTTGATAGCCTATCAATTGCCTTCCTACACAGTTCTGCTTGATTCTCATCTCCCTTCAATGCGCCGTCTGGGATTTCTCCCATTGAGATGGATTTCCTCAGGTATGACGTTCATTTTCAGCTTGGTTTTGAAATTGAAGTCTTACTGTAGTTTTAGCAATGGCCAGTGGAAGCATCGGCCACACTCCCAAACATGGAATCAACATTATCCATCTCGTCCGGATCGGTGCTTCTCTCTTCGCAGTGGAGGATGGTTGTTTACATTTCAGGCCATTTTCGGCAAGCTTTGTATCTTCAAATATCACAGGCAAGGTTGGGTATGATTTAAAAATTCTATAGCGACCATGCCTCTAGAAAGCAATTGTTTCTCCATAGCCAAGGTTTCCAGACCCTCTGGATGACGCAAAGCGTAGAACAAGGGGCTGGTTTCCACCAGGCTAATTTTGATAGTTAGGTCCGTTTTGAGAGTGGTTTAAACTGAATGCGTGAGAAAGAGAGACTGAGTTCTGTTGCTTTACAGCAGAACACAGTATACTTTATGAGCTGTGATTACCCCACAAAAGGGACAAACTCATTCAAGAAAGTTCACTAAGCTCTGAACGATACGATGCTGCTGTGGGTAATTAAGCTTCGTGTAGAAACCAGAGCTTCAGATTTCTGTCTGTGTGAGAATGTTAACAAATAGGTGCTCTAGAGTGAAGCAAAGGTTTAGTAAATGATGTGTTTGATGGTGCATGTGGGCATTACATCCTATGTGGAAGGGTTAAGGAGAGCTAGAAGTTTGCAAAGTCAACATTTGCCCTCTCAGGTGGGTGGTATGAGCTTTAGCGGAACGAAGAAACGCGTCTAAATCCAAGTAGTGCAACTCTCTTGGGTAGTGTAAAGCTCACCCAGCTGCAGTTAGAGTCTGGATCATCCAGACTCATCTTCTTCTGTATTTTAAGGTCCCCAATCACCTCGGAGGCCAGGATAAACAAGCTGACCCCAGACCCTCCACCACGCCCGACGCAGTTAACGTCAGCCTCCGTGAAACGCAGCGAGACCGCATCTGTCCCGATAAAGTTTTACAAGCCCCACGCTCAATCAACCCCCCACCCACCCCTCCATCCCTCAGTCAGAAAACTCCCATGGGTTGTTTAAGACTCACAACTTTGAGTTTTACTGGTCGGAAAAAGGCATGTTGGATGAGCAGATATATAAAGAGTTATTAAACCACCATCAGCTGCGTTTTGAATTCAAAAGCTTTAGTGCAGCAGATAATTCAGCAAACTCTCAAGCTCTTTCACGTGCAGATACAATAACCTAACTGGACAAAGATTTTCCCAGAACCTTGCTCTTTGGAAAAAAAGAAAAAAAAAAGTTGGCCACTGAAAAATTCAAGATGGTGCCCATTTTTCAAGATGGGCACCAAATTGGTTGTCACAGAAGATTTACACTAAATCTGCCAATTTTTTAATCACATATACTACTTCTGGTGTCAAATGGATCAGTAGAAATCATATTTACTGACAAAGCAGACTAGAAGTATGTACTAAAGTTGGCATCACCTTTTGCCAGTGGTGGGCACAGATAACCAAAAAGTTTGACTAATTTGCTAATAAACAAGAATCTTAGCTCTGCTAACTTTAAACCACTAAGCGCATAAAAATTTAGAAGCTAATGTTAAACTAATGAACACGTAAAAAAAAATAGCAGAAGCTAACGTGAAATGGTAGCAAAACCTGAAACTGCTGCTGCGCAAGTTACTCAACAGGTTCTTGCTAGGCAACCAATGAGTGAGCGAGTTAGTTGATGCCACCAACCTTACTTAGAGGTAAGTTCATCAAACTCTGGAACCCCAGGGGAATATCAAATATTCTCAGATGGATGAACAATCTTTGCTACAGCTTTGCTTTTTTATTTTTTATGGTTTCAATTTTAACGGCACTGTCCTTATTTTTTTTGTTGTACAGTGACAAATATATCCAATATGTCCCCGGTATTGACATGTTAATTAGATTCTCTTAAGTTGAATTCATTTTTGAGTCGGTAGTAAAACCGTTTGAAGCCTGCAAACCAAGATGCTGAGGTTTCATCAACAAACTGAACCCCAACTGCTGTTTAACCAGAGCCAGTCAAGCGTTCAGAGCTAACATGCATAAAACTGAAAGTCCAATTGGCTCTTTAAACGCATGGGTGTCCACATTCATTGCAGTTTTGGTGTTATTCAAACCCATGTGGACTGGGATGCAATAATTTACACCCACAAACTGTGGAAATATAAAACGTTCAGCCTCTATTAGAGTCATTGTCAAGCGTTCAAGAGCATAGCGTGTTATAAGATGCTGGTGGTTTCTCTGCTCGAGCTGGAGATGCAACTCTCTGCAGTGGAATGTGAGCGCGGCTCTTTGCTTTTCCTCTGACATGAACTTAATGGATAGTGAATGAAAAGAATTCAGCAAACCCCAAAGCCCTCCTTCCTTGAGTTTTCTCCAATTTATTTCCCTTTTGGACACTCGTACCCTTTCTTTCTTCCTCTTCACCCTTTACGCTTCGTATTTTCTACCCCTGCTTTTCTTTTCCTACTTGATGTTTCCCAGCGGGCGAGCAGACTATTCCAGAGCAATAAATCGCAGCCTTGTATCTGTCCATCACATCTCATAAAAGTCCGATTCCTCCCAGTTTAAAAGTCCAGATCCTCTGCCTATCTAAAATGTCGCCAGATTATTTCTGGAATTATATATTTTTGCCCCCAGCCACAATCTGCTCTAGATGAGAAGGAGTACAGCATGTAGAGGTTGATACAATGTGGACTTGAGCTGCGTTTCCCCATTTGCTACACAGTTTTAGTAGCACAGACATTTAGTAAAGTTAATAAAGCTAAAGCTAAATATCTCCACAGCTATGCTAGGCTACATAAGCACCACAACACAAGTGATTGCTACAGAATATATGCAAGTGAAAATGTAGCAATAACTTTTCCATGACTAAAAAGTTAGTGATGGAGTCCCACAGGGCTCCGTGCTTAGGCCGCTTCCAATTCAGGTGCAAATTAAATTTTAAAAAGGCAATAAAGCTTTACAAAAAAAACAAAAACTTAACTTTAATGTCACGTCAAAGATGTCAAATCTGAATGTCATTTACAGAAACAGTTTTTGGAATCAGAAATATTTTAAAACACTATTGAATAACATAACTACTGCAGCAGTCTGATTCCGAAATGGCAACCAGATAATAAGTCAATAAAAAGAATAAACAGCTGGATGTGAAAGGTCTATACTCAACATAACAAAATCCAGTATATTGCTTTCAAATTTTTCTATTTTGTAAAGAAATTCCGCTGAAAACTGAGTTTTGACAGAGCTCACGTTCTTTCAAAAACAAACACTTGCTAAACAGAACCATCTGTTGTGGAAACGGGTCCGCTCCAGGTAACACGCAGGTCACCCTACACGATCAGCTAAATTTTACAAGCTGATTAATACAAAGCGGCCACGAAGTCCGTTACAAAGATTAGGAGTCTGCCCGGCGTTCGCGCATAAGGTGCGTTTTAAGACGTCACCATTACGGATAAACTGAAGACAAAAAGTGTTTTCATTTCAATTTGGTCAAGGCAAGTCTAAAAATGTATGTTGAATGTGATGCTGAAGATCATTTTGAAATGCAGATAAAATGAATAGAGCCTCTGGTTCCGTGGCTCTGTCGGCCAAAGCGCTGCTCAGCCAATAAAGTGATCCGTACGTCAGCAGTGGTCGTAAAATGCAACCTCCCTCAGTTAGAGCACAAATCAAGGTTACAGCAGTGGTGTGAGGCACTCAGCATCTGTCACATTTGCGATCAAACAGAGAGAACACCAGCAGTTAGTGGTTGGGGACATGACTTGTGTGTTAGGGTGCGCTGGTGTGCGACTATTACAGCACGGCACAGCGTGTGCTTATGTGTGATACTGACTGGCCCATCTGCTATTACCTCACTGTAACACGAACTCCATTATATCACCAAGGAAGAACCCGTATTCCACATCTGATGAGTGAACCGTAGCTCCTACCGGACTGCGTCTCCGTGCCAAAGCCGTACGCGTCGGGACACCCAGCTGGGCCAGCTGGTGGAGGATGATGTTTCAAGGCGTAAAATGTACCATCTTTTCCTTGACGTGATGGGTATTATGTTTGTGCGCGCCCCCTCCAGGTGTCTCGAATCAATTTGACTGTGTGCGAGCCATTTCCCAACTTGTTATACACTCACTATAATTTCAGTCACTTAGAACCCTCAGAAGTTGTTTCCAATGTCAAATCAGAACAGAAAGGGGGTAGATCTTTGTCTCCACCAGGACACTTTTCAGACATGCCTGCATTCCCCCCCCATCCTTGAAGTAGATTAAAAGCATAAACCTGTGGAATATTGTGTTGAGAAGACAGAAAAATGGCTTTTCCCTCTGACAACAATGCACGTAAATGTCACGAAATGAAAAACTGGTGGCAGCACACAATGATTTTTAAATGGTTAAGTTTTTAGGATAGAACGGGACTTGGTTTGTGTTTTTGTCCAAAACGTCATACATTGCTAGCCTGGCCATTGCCTTCCTTCGCTATTCCACTCGATTCAAGTCTCGTTTACAGCGCAGTCTGGTCTTTTTTCCATCGACTTGTGATTCTCGCTGGTTTGAATTTCTACCAGGTCAATCAGCGAACAGCAGAAGCTGTGAACAAGAACTGCTTTAGAATTGCAGTCTGCTTATAGTTTTAGCAATGGCAGCGGATGAAGCGAACGAAGCCGTTCAGTCCGTGTTGGCCAAGCTTTCAAATACTGAAATAACATCAACAGCCGCCTCGTTTGGGTCAGCTTCTCTCTCAAGTTGCACATGTGCTGATGATTTTCTAAATATTTTTTACGGATTTCACCATTATAGCACAGATTTGTTAGCAGGATAGCTGCTGGTTGGACCTATTAAAGAACATGTTACTGTGAAAAACTCTTAACTGGATTTCAACAAAAACATTTCATTGTATCAGGAGCTGATGTGTAATGAAATAGGACAATAAGGCTTGTTTTATTATGTTCCAAATATGTAGATAAAAAAAAAGCTTGGCTCCATTAACAGTGGAGACTTTACAATAAGGCTTAGAGCCACGGTGCTAAAAGTGGATCAAATCCAGAGCTGCAGGAAGGGATCCAAACTCTTAAATGATTTAAACATCGGAATGATTGCTAATACGTCTGCTTTGGTCTGGTCATGCAAAATAACCTCTCCAAAGCATCTGGGGAAAAACACACACAATTGTTTCCATGAAAGTTCATAAAGTTACCATTTTTGTGGAGCTCTTGTTTGCTTTAAGTAGCTTAAGCTCAGAAGCAATGTTATGCACCGTTAAATCAGGGAAAACATCATTTTAACTGCTACTGATTTTTTCTTTTTTCCATTTAATGTATGTATCATTTTAATATAAAGAACATATGCAAGATATCCTTCCATTAGAAGTAGGCAGATAATCTAAAATAGCGATAATATCGACACCAAGTCGATATCAGTATCAGATCAACACTAAAGTGCTAAGATCAATAATTTAGTTTCAGATTCCGTTTTGAAATTTTTATTTTATATCATAGTTTCTCAAATCTACCTAAAAAAAAGATTATATTTTGATTTGCTCTCAAATTATAATTGTTTTGCACTTTATTTACTTAGGAAGAAATGCACAAAAATATGCTTTGTTTTTAATTTTTTTCTCCATCATGTTTATATATTCATAAAGTATTTCGTAGACACCATGTTAATTTATATAGGTTTTAACAAAACAACTCAAAGGAAAAAAAACACACAAACACAAGAGGGTTAGAGGTTTGATGACATATCAAACCTAAATTTTTAAAAAGTATCAGTATCGATATGGATGATACTGGCCGTGTGTTTATCAGATCGATACCAAAATATGCAGCAGATGTGTTATGTAATTTCAAAAAATTTTCCCATCACTCATTTGAGACACCAGAGTAAAAAACATACTTGGTGTGAGTCCAAATTCAGCTGGTATTGATAGGATAATTGGAAAAATATATATATTGTTTAACAAAATCAACTCTAGCACAATTATTGATAATCCTAGTTTCCAGCTAGTCTTCTTAAATAGCATTAGCAAGATAGTACTTACTAGCAGATGTCAGAGTTGTATTAAGATCCTCTTACTATGTCAACAATTTTATAAGAACGTGCATTTTTATGTTTTCCTTTTAAAGATCAAATAGGCCCACAGCATTATAGAACTTCCACCATATCTAATAATAAAGACGACATGGCTTTCCACTTTTCCATCCTTTGTTTTACGCTAAAAAGTTCAGTCTGAGTCTAATCACTCACAATACTGAGAGGAAGAAAAACAAAACAGAGTCCTTCTTTTCTCTTTTCTCAGGTGTTCAGAAAGATACAGAACAACACTCTCCGAATTTTCTGGGGTGTCGTCTTCTCGGTACTAACCAAGACTCTTGTGTCTCTGGCTGGATTTCCCGTGTTTTCATCTAAAATGCTGATGCACATCAACACAGAGAGGTTAGTGAGGTCCAGTGGGATGTGGACAGGAGCATTCCTGTTAATCGGTTTGAACTGATTGACTGGACATACTTTTCTATGATTTACTGAGAATGCTGGGGCTTTTTTTCTCCACACGAAGCCCGACAGAAATGGATCATTTCCATCAAAGACGTTTAAGTAAAAACCTCACTCGCATAGAATCGGGCCAATTCCAATGAAAAAGGGTCATCTCTGGGGCTCTGGTGCAACAAGATGGAGCCGTTCTGCATTAAGCCCATTTTCATTCAGTCATTAATCAGAACAAAGTGCTGCTTTACAGTAAAAAAAAACAAAAAAAAAACTGGTGTGCAAGAGATTTTCTAATTAACAGAAGCACAGCCAGGGTTACCTGGATGAACCACAGCCAAGGCTTTTAAATGTGGGCCTGGACTGTGTCACGTTTGTTTGTCCTGCATCATTCATAAGCGCCTGGCACAGAACCGCACGGCCGGCCTGAAAAGCCCTGCTCATGTTTGGTGTTTGCAGACCCCCGAGTACAGGTTTAATCCAGTGCAAATCTTCAGCGCTCATTATTTGCTTAGCAGGAACTTCAGCTGAAACGGTCGTCAACATTTTGCTCAAGACAGATGTGCCTCATTAAAGGTTAGAATTCCCACAGCAACCCACAGCTTCTTGTTTAATTCCCCTTCCAGTGATTAAGAGTCGGGTTTTTTCCTCGCGTCTTAACGGAGAAGATGTCTGGAAATGTGGAAAAAAACAAACAAAAAACAAAAACAGGACTTCATGTTGACAAATATAACCCATACATCTCAAAAATAAAGATGAAACTGTCTTTTTATTAGAAGATGTGTTTCCACTACAAATGTGCGCAAACCTTTGTCTATTTTCTGCCAGTGTTGAAAAAAGATAAATGTGGAAATTAAATTAAAAATAAGTTTGTCCATGCAACAAGTCATTAAAAATCATGCCAGTGACAGATATAAGCAGTTATATGAGACGTATTCATAAGTCAGCCGTGGTGCTAGCACTCATCACCTAGCAACAAGTAACTTACACTTGGGAGCGGCTGCACATGCAGCGTTTTGGGGAAATTGTAGTCAGTAATTTTATGGAAGAGTTATGGATTCAACACATTGGATTCACATGAGCAGTGAAGCCAGCTGCATTGTCCAAAAAAATGCAGCTGGCGGTTAAAAAAAATAATCATCCTCCCACTACTTCCTGTCATCTTCATTGTCGTTTTTGCCAGTAGTAACATCCAGCTGTTGATCACAACTTGTGTGATGTGAGAAAGTGTTTCGATTCAACTGAAAAACCACCTCATTGTCGTGCAAAAAACATTTTATCGAAAAACGTTTGTTTTTGGGGGGTTTTTTTCCCAAAAAATTGCTGCGTTTCCATGAAGCAAATTTATTTTCGGAATTTCAGTTTGCGCACTTTTATTGTAAATGGAAACACAGCTAGAGAAAGACTAGTGGATTCTTAACAATACGTCTCCAGCTTACAGGTGAGAATATAGATAAGGTTTATGCCCATAAAACTGTTCTAATTTATTAATGTGAGAAGGAGCTTCGTCCTTGAAGGCGGGGCTAGGTCCAACCAGGTGTTTTAGACAAGCTGAATGGTTGCCGTGGAGATTAAAGGATTTTTCATGAAAGGATCAAAGAAACACTCCAGGTATGTTTTTGAGGAGGGCATAAGATTACAACACAATGAAAAGCTCACAAAAGTCAATTTAATATGGCACTGCACCTTTAAAGCATTCACATGTGGAATAACGGTCAAGTACGAACAGATTATGTATTTTACTGCTTTTTTTTTTGCCAGGTTCACATCTCCAGCAAAACAGAACGGCAGTGAAAATTAAGAGCAACATTAACATATAATGTCAAGTTTATATGGTTGGAAAAATAGAGCCCTCAAACAGCGTTCCTCCGTTCCACCAGAAACACAGTAATGATGCAGTTAGGAAAGTCTTTAAAAAGTTACAAGTGAAATCACGTGGGTGGTACGCGCTGCTGTTCTGAGTCAGGCCCAGCTATGCTGGACGGGAGGCCGGTGGGTTTCTCTCAGAGAACGCCCCCCACCCCTCAAACCTCCAGGGTTATGTACGATTATTCTTTTTTTAACGTTCTGCCGGACTCAGGACAGCCGTGGGTGAAAAGGCAAAGATGCACGAAGGCAGACATGGACAATGGCTGCTACTGTGCGCTCGTGTATTTGTGTTTTCAAGGAAGGACCATTAACCGGTTGGTTACAGGGAAACGCAGCAGGGTTCAGATACGGTTTGTCTCGCTGCTGATTCAAGCTGTGTGACTCCGAGACGCCGCAGTCTCCATGGGTGGCCCTCACACACACACTCACACATACATTTTTATATATAAGTGACTTTCTGCAGAAAAAAAATAAATGAATTTGTACATAAATTATTGAGAATATTTGCTGAGATGCACGCTGCGTATCGCTCTGACATGCCACAAAACATGCATGATTGAGCACATAGGTAAGAACACAAACAAAAGGGGACGAAAACTTAAGATGCTTGTTTATGCGACTGCTACATAATCCTATCTAAAAAAGACACACACTGGGTTATGTTTTTCACTCGCATTTACATTCCCACCCCCCGCCGGGCCGTAAAAACAAACCACACAAAATATGGCGTTTGTCCTCTGATTAAACAGCCCCACATTCCAGCGAACCGTGCTGGACCGGCCCGGCAACAGCCGTCATATTGACAGTGGGACGTGCGTTTCGTCTGGATGATCGCTCATGAAGGGAGGCTTTATGGCTCAGCCAGCTTCCTATAATCAGCTTTAAATGGACCCAAAGCGTAGAAGACGGACAGAGCCCTCCTTCCCCTTCGTCTCGGCCAGCCGGCCTCCGGGGGTCAGGAAAGACAGTGACAACAACTACAGCGGCCATGAAGATACAAGTGGGTTCAGATCACTCCAATGCCTCTAAAAATTCATATTTATTTATGGCTGCGAAGTCCAGGTTTTTTTTTTGTTTGTTTGTTTTTGACAGTATGATCCTAGATCAGCCGAAATCAAGCAAACTTGAGTATGTAGACGATCTTGCATGCTGCTGAAAGTTGGTGAGGATTGACAAATTCCAGACAGAAACCAAGATTTGTATTGGATTTTGTCCCATTTGGAAGCAAAGTTAAGGAACTATCTCAGAGCTTGAGACCAAATGGACTCTGTAGCATGTAACTTTAATGAAAAGAAATTTTTTTTTTTTTTTTTTACATATTTGTTGAAACTTTCACTATCTGGTGACAATATACAATAAACAACCAATCAGAGCCAGGAGGCGGGTCTTAGCATTGCTAATCATCCTCTCCTTGTTCTGTGCTGCTACAGCTAGCAAAACCTTTTGTGAATGCTAAAGCAAGCTAGCATGACAACCGATGATGGGAGATAAACAGTTTTCCTGTAGCGGTAAATTGTTTCTCTGCCATTAGAAGTCAGTACAGGAGGTTGACGGACAGCGCTAAGATCCTCCTCCTGACTGACTGGTTGTTTTTGGTCAGGAGTGGTGCATTTCTTCAGGCACCAATATCACCTCAGGGAGGAAGTGGAGGAGAGAGATCTTTTCAGATTATCTGTCTTATATTGTCACGACATGGTGACAATTTAATATAAATGCCGGAGAATAAGCTTTTGTGAGTTTTAGCATTATCTCTGGCATCATTCAGGTAGACAAAGCATTGAAAGTTCTTAACTACCTTAACTTACTCGAAATAAAGTGAAATTAAAGTTTTGAAGCAGAAAAGTGAAAGTCTTCATGCCTCTAAACCCTGCTACAAGTCTGGAAACAAGAGTGGGCCCAAAATTCCTCCACAATGATGTCAAAGTCAGTCATTGCAATGCTTGATTGTCGCAATTACACTTTCACATACAACCTCTATTCATTGAATCCCAATTTTAAATGTATAAAACCTTTCAACTGGTTGTGAAAGCCAAAAAAAAAAGGGATTCTTAGATTCCCCTCTCCCCAAGAAATATTGCTAAAATCTTTCTCGTCTCGTTCTCATGAAACCAATATTGCGTATCGTCTCCAAACGTACGACGGATTTATTATGACACCCTTATTAGTCATGCAGCTGCACTTTTACGTTCTCTGTTCTTCAGATTGACTTAGAGAAGCTCTTTAAGTTGGCTTAGCCGATGCGCCTGAAGCTACACAACATAATACGCCAAGGCTTTACGACTGTATCTGGTGACGGTCAGGAGCGAAGCAGTCAGTGCCCCTATGGTGGGACTCTGGGGTTACATTTCTCAGTATTTTTTTATGTCTCCTTTTGGTTCGTACAGTCTTGTGGAAAGGTTTTCAGGTTTCAGCTGTTTTAGCCGTTGGTTGGATTGAACGGGGTGGCCTCACAGAGAACTCTGGATTCAACTCACCTCTCCTCTGAGAAGTGCTTCTCAAATACGGGCCAGTCTAAGAGACAGTGCTCAAGTGGTATCCCAGATGTACGTTACGCATCAAGAGTTTGATTGGCGTCCAGAGCAGACGGCGCCCAAGCGGACTGTGATCCAATGGCTTTCCAGTGGCTTTATGACTTGAGATCTTAATAAAGTGTTTGAATGACTTTCCAGTGCTTTCATTCAGCCTAATTCCCTTTAGTGGAGGACAGCAAGCTGCCTTTGAGTGCCTGGACGATCTGCCCTGAAGAGCTTTGCAGGTTTTAACCATTGAAGAATCCTTACAGACGGGGATTTTCCCAGCGCAATTCATCACTGTCTTTACTGTTTGTGTGTGTGTTTGAGAGCGAGTGTGTGGGTCTGTGATGGGACTTTACAGCTATTAGTGGGGATTTCGCCTCACTATGACCCAGTGATGTGTGTCGTTTTAATAGGTGAGGAATCAGATTAGTCCTGGATGTCCTCCACATGCTCTGCATAGGGCTATGGACCTCGTCACGCAGAGGCAGAGGACCACCGCAACCAATAACGTGTGGTTGGTCTAACTGACATGACATCACAGCGAAGGCGCAGGCAGGACAGAGTCAGAAGATAGTCAGAAGATTGAGAGTTAACGACGGACAACCATGATACATGACATCTACGTTTGTAATCATCAACATTAAAACAGTGTTGTGGGTAATTTGTGTTGTCTTCCCCAAGAGACAATATATACAGTCTCATTCTGACCATGAAACGTTTGATGTACATTTGTTTCCTCTTGTTTCCTGCCTAAATACTGACAATAAAGACCCCCAGGACCAAAAAACATCTGTGTTCCTTGAACTTTTTACATTTTCACATTACAACCAAACTTATATGTTCTTTATGTGTAGTGTAGTGTTTCTCTAAAATGAATCACATTTTAGAGAAACCTGAAGCCTTGTTTACACAGAGCTGTTTTTTTAGTGAAACTATAAAATGATTGTCGTCATCGAGTCACTTGTTTACAGGTCTGCAGTGATTGGAGTCTCTCACACCAGCACTTTTTGAAACCAGGTCTCGGAGTGGAACTTTTCAGGAACACTCCCTGTGGACATGTGAGGCTCCACAGGTGTGGCGCGCACAGGATTTGTCCTAAGCATGCATGGCAGGTAAGAGTGGAAAAGAAATGGTGGTAGTATTGTACTGCATTGCAAAGACACCAAATCTTGCCAAGTATTTTTGGTCTAGTTTCTAGTGCACATGTCTTAGTAGACTTGGAATAAGACCAGATATAAGAGCTAGTTATAAGTGAATAATTCTTAATGTTGATGAAAAAGTACTAATTTCATTGGCAGATTGTTTCTCTTACAACAAGACATTTCCTGATCTTATAAGTGAAACAATCTGCCAATGGAGCAAGTACTTTTTCATCAATATTAAGGAATTACTGACTTAAAATGAGCTTGTATGTGTTGCTGAAAAGTTATTTGTAAGTTAGTTTTGTCTTATTGCAAGTGTATAGATATTTGAACCAAAAACTAAAAATACTTAGATTTGGTGTTTTTGCATTTAATCCACATACTGAATAAAGAAAAATTGCAATGGCAAGCTAAAATCACAGCACCACATAGTGGTGTGGCATGACAACTACAACGGATTCTAAACAGTGATGTGGTGGCATTAAAATGTGGAACTTTTCCCAATCAACATCCGAAAATGCACTAGACAGCGGTCTCATGTACACAAAGAGTCAACACTTTGTAGAATCACCTTCAGCTCCAATAAAGCTGGAAGAATTTTCAGGTATGTCTCTACCAGCTTTCCTCAATTAAAGACTGAAAATTTTGCCCATTCCTTAAAAAAGAAATGGCTTCGACTTTATAATGGAAATTAATTGCAGAAAGGTCTTCAAATAGTTTTTTATTCACCCACAGCTGTCTTCTCCATACATTTTCATAAAGATTGATCACTTTATGAGAAGATGAAAAAACCAAAGGGGAAGAACTAAATGAACAAACGTCTAGTTTTGCCAGACAGTTCTAAATGTTTATCATAAAATAACAAGTGTCCAGTGTTTAGTTGAGATGGACAAATTTCTCAAGACATTATTGATAATTCATAGCCTCAGAGTTCGCTTCATTCCCCATGTTGTGGGAGATCTTCAAGTATTTTCCAGGGAAAATGCCCACCATGCTTTCATGTCTTTGGATCCCGTCTATAACATTTCCGCGCTAACTAGCTCGAGAAACAAAAAACGCATCTTGAGTGCTGCAGAGACAGCTGTGGCCCCGAGGGGAAAGCAGAAACCCATCAAGTCCCGGTCAGAAGATGACAGGAAAGGATGCTTCAGATGAAACTGATCAAGTCTGATACCTCGTGGGATCTTTGCTACACATGCAGTGACAATAAGTAACATCAATTGATGTCTTTTACCCACATTAGACTTGTTCTGCAGTGGTACCCCAAGAAAAGACAGAGTTCTGTACTTTAGACGTGCATTAAGGATGCACAATATTGGATTTTTGATATCCGATATGCCAATGTACTAAAACTCATTTGGCCAATACTTAACAGTTTGTGACATTGTGCTGTGCTGTAGGCATCACTGTCAGCGGTTTGTCATACAAGAACAACACCTTTTATATCAGTGAATTGTTTTGATGGCATGGTCGATGTCCAATATTACATTTTACAGCTAATATCGGCTGATGCCATTACCATGCCGATAATATTGTGCATCCCTACCATAGATAGTTACCAAAATTGTTGCTGCAATATGAACTAGTGATAACAATAAAAATTATGATTTAAAAAAATAACTTTTTTTTTTTTTAGGTAGGCACAGCAGCATTACCCCACAAACAAATATTGTTCTTGAAAAGCATTGTACTTGAAATACGCTTCAGCAAACCGGCACTTGCTTAAATAAAGTGTAATTTATATCACTAGGCTACACAGTAACTGAATTTAATCATATTTTTTAAGCTTACTGACATTTCATGGAATGGTGGAGAAAACAGCAAAAACGATAAATTTACCAGCAAAACCTGGAAGTGATGACAAAGATAAATCAAAATTCTTATGCGATAAATGAAAAACAAGTTGACGCTCTCTAATAAATCAAAATACCGTAGAAGCTTTTTTCTCTCAGTAAAACAAACACTTTTTCTTTTTTTTTTTATTGTAAATTTTAATACATCCTTCTTGTAAAAATGCGCCTTCGTTCTGCTAATATTATGACTATATACTCATAACGTAACTCACAAAAAAGCCTAGCCCTGATCCAACTTCCAGAGGGGATGATAAAGCCAACTTTTTTGAAAATATTTTCTTTCATTTGTAAATTCTCTTTTAGAAAAAAATAAAATAGCAAGAAATAAAATGGATTAAAATCAGGTATGAAAACATGTGAGATTTTATTTTGAAGCCACATCGCCCAGCCCCACTGGAGACCTGATTGGCATTTGGAAGAAATGAGCTGTGAACATTTCTAATTTTGTTTCAATAATGGAACTTTCCAGCACACGTTAGAAGCAAAATAGGGATAGAGTCTGGATCTTGTCAAAAAAAATAAATAAATAAATTTCTTTTTATGTCTCTCCTGATGTTTTTGTGCATCAACACACAGCAGAATACAAAGGGAAATGCGCAATTTAGAACGTCAATCCAAAAATCTCATCTACAAAATGTTTGTTAGATAAAATCCACATGTCGTTTCCATGGGAGCAAAAACAGAGCAAAATGTTTTTGTTTTTTTTTTTCTTCGCCAACGTATCTGTGTAGACAATGGTTAAAAAACATAGAAAAGTAAATAAGGCATTATGTTGTACATATGCTGAACAAATCCGAAAAATTTATGTTGATCTACTGTGTGTCGAAATATGACTTTTTAAGTCTCGGGAAAATCATGAGTGGAGGAGATTAGCTAAGTGTTTTGTACAAACCCTCCGCTGTGCTCACCACACAGAACGATGACACACACACCGACACACACACGCACATTCCACTCTCCCAGCACTCCTGGCATCAGTCATAGTACTGTGTGTAAAACATCCCGCATTAAGTTTGTATTGGAATTTGGACTCCCACCCCCTCCTCCTCCTCCTCCTCCTCCATCCCTATTAAACCTACATAGGAGGAGGAAGTATCATAATGTTACTCTATAGGTTTGCAGAGCTGCTGCTGTGTGTGTTTGTGTTGCATGAAGCTTGCATCCTGCTGTGATCACAGAGGGAGAATGTTTCTGTCTGCTCACAAAGAACCTCTGTTCAGTGTGGGACCTCAAGAAAATATGTAGAAAAGCACTTTGCTGTGTGTCCTGCCTCAGAATTGTATTGTTCATGTGCGGTCTTAATAGCTGCTCTGCTGATCTTTACAGGATGTTGAACAAACTACTGTCTCTCTGTCGTCAACCTTGAGTCTGATATGTTTCACTAGCTCACCGATTTGCTGTGATAATACATAATTCTTTGCAAACAATATTCATATGCTGGTTAAAAAACTTTGATATTTCAAAATTGGTGCAATTACTGTTAAAACGGAAAAGATTTGAGGAGCAGTGATTTCCAGAATAAAACAGCAGAGGAAGAAGAAAAAAGGTTAAAAAAAAAAAGTTTTTTTTTCAAAAAGCTAGCTTTGAGTAACTTAAAAAAATATTTTAGGAGTTTTACTGCACCGTATTTTTCACTTTTACTTCAGTAATATCGTTAAGCATATCTACTCTAAGTTGAGTTAAATTTCTAGCTACTCTACCCACCGCGAGTAACTTCCCTGAACATGTTTTAACCAAAAGTGCACAATTTACGTCAAAGTGATGCCTCTTTTTTCATACACAAGCTTTGTTGTTTTAATGTTATTTTCTATCTAATGACGTCTTTGAAATGCCAACCCCTCAAACAGCAAACCCGTAACATTTTTCATATTTAATCTACACAAACTGCTCTCGTGTTTGTCGTTAGCAAAGCTAACAAGGGAAATATGCTAACGCTCTCTCCAATCACACACGACTGAGTCATTGTCGCCAAGCGATTAATGGATGAATTAAACAGCGACAGACATTTCCTTCACTGCGAACTCAATTGGACTTTAGCTTTGTGTTAAAACGTCACCTGGAGAAAGCTGGCTCCACTCTGCCGGGCTGCAGACAGAAAGCCTCGTAAATGTTCCTGTGACACACCACCAGCGAGGGCGGCCACGCAGCGGGAGCCAGAAGGCGTTACACAATTACTTCAAGGCCGAAACTACTTTTTACTTTCTCTTCTTCTGTTTTATTAGCGTTTGGCTAACAAGCACATGAGCATTACTGCCACCAACTGGCTGTAATGTTGTATGACGGAGAAGAAAAACGTACTATCCCTCAATGCATAGTTCCTGCTTTGCCTTCGCATTGAGATCATGTCTTATTTCTTTTCCCACTTAAGTCCTAAAATATAAAGATATTGTACTGCTGCCTAATTTATTTGTATCCTCTTGGTTTTGGATGTAACATTAGAAGTGGCATTAATGACTACAGCATGCTCTTTTTGTCTCTTTCCTGTTTCTCTAATTTCCTGAATCGCAGCATAAGAAAATTTCTCCTCAATGTTTGTCTGCTGCACAACAGTCTCTCTTTTCATAATGCCACATCCCCAATAGGCCACACTGTGATTTCCTTCACAGTTCCAACACTCTGGCTGTACTCCCTGTCCACACTTACCATACTCAGGATCACCAACACACCTTGTGCACTTCTTTATCCCTTTGCAATCTTTTGCTAAACATCCAAATTCCTGACACGTCCAACATCTCATGGTTTTAGGGATGTGTTCCCTTATACTGGACTTTACAAATAATAATATAAAAACAGCTCTTCAGGGATCTTCTTGCTTGCAAACTCAATCAACACAGATTCAGAGTCCTTTTTCTCAGCCCAAAGTCAATTTTTTAGCACTTTTAACCGTTTTATCTCATACCTGTAAGTTGAAAACAAGCTCCTTCATCTCCATTCCCAAAGGCACACCTGAAAGAACACCTCCCTGTCTCCTACCTTTGCAACTTTACTCACCTTTACATTACAAACACAAGTCAAATTCATTGCTTTTGCAATCTGTTCATCACTACTGCACCAAATCAGAAAATGTCCATCTCTAAGAACTCTAACATAACCCTTACTAACACTTATGATTTTGGTAAGTTTCAAAGGACTTGGTTTCTCACCTTCAAACTATATCACAATATCTGGGATAGCTCCTCTTAATTTCTCTTCCTCACTTTCTGTTCTCCCTTCACTAGAATCAGATTTTTCCTTTCTCTCGCACTGACTTGGCTTTTCCCTAACACCAGTCCACTCATTTCCTCTACTTTCGCCACTTAAATCAGTTTCCTCCCTGCTCTCTTCATACTCCTATGATACTTCTGAGTACAATTGCACACCAGACTTTTAATATACTTTTTTTTTTCTTCTTTTGGAAAAAATTCAATATAATTGACATTCCACTTTTCAATAATGATCTGCTTTCTGTTGACCCAACACGTAAAATATATTGAAGTTTACAGTTACAAGGTGACAAAAATGTGAATGAACAAAACGGGCGTTTTGTGAACAGAAGTCTGAAAAAGTGCACACTGCACATCTTTCTGTGGTTACAAACGCAACAAATCCAAACGTGACCTTTGCCACCTGTTTTCTTCTTCTTCTTCTCGGTCTGAAACACCCAGCAACCTGTGAAATTACCTAAAGTCAAAAGAAGCACAGCCACCATCATGGTTCTTGTTTACATTTTGTTTCTATTTACCCATCTACAGGGGGGGAACAAACAGCTTGAACTCCAAAGAAAGAAGCTTTTTTTTCTTACATCTTGTTTGCCTCAGCAGTGGTTCTAAAGCCAACCCCATAAGAGAGGTTGGATCTATTAAGCCGTCTCTCTGGGGGGCTAATCTTCCATTCCATGCTTTAAGCCAAAACCCATTCCGGGACACGGAATTTTTCAGTCTTCACAATGCGTGCCTCCCAGCCTCCCCGTGTACCTGGCTGGCTCCCCAGAGAGCTACCAATTGCTTGTAAAATAATAATAATAATAATAATAATAATAATAATAATAATAATAATAATAATAATAATGAAAAAAGAAAGAACCCACAGAGCTCATTATGTCTTATAATCAAGATCAGATTTGTTCTCTCCATCCACCTCGAATGTTTCTCTCTGCAACACGAGCAGCAGGGTTTATTTTCTTCTGATATTTCTGCTGATGGTGCAGAAATGTTACAACGTGAATGAAATCTCAGGGCCTCATTACTCTATTTATTTAATCGCTGGCAGTAAAAAAAATAGCTGTAGACAAGACCTGAAATCAGAAACCAATAACACGATGTTACAAACTCCAAGAAGCTGGACTGAAGTTCCTTAAACTAAATTATAAACTGTAATTGTCTTTATATACAAAGAATCATCAGAGTTTTCTCCAGAAGGATCCCTGTGTTACGTCTTGTTATGTCAGCTAATTGTTTCCGTACCATGTCCCGAATTTGTTGAAAATAGATGTATATAAGAGTATCAAACACATCCAAGTGATTAAGCACTTTGATGACAGTACTTTTTCTAGAAGAAAGCTGTCAAAGACTGAAGAAGAAAATGTTTAACACAGTTCTTGAGCTTTTGCTTCTACCATCACACAAGCTGCAGTTCTTTCCTACCACGTGTTTAACCTGCCAGCTGCATCAGGAATCACTTTTATCAGAGATATTCTGTAACACCGAGTTCAAACTCCTTCAGATTTACGATGGAAGAAGGTTTGAACATTTTACAAGTCACAATTTGTCTCCAAGTACACATTCGTGTTACATTCGACTCCGTTACATGAACTAAAATGTCTCATATTTTCATTCCGTGAAAAGGATTGTGCTGCAAGAGAAATGAGACAGATGTGTTTGGATCTCAGAGAAGTTCACAAGTCATCCTTACAACTCCACGTCACGCTGAAGGTCGTTGAGGGTCAGTTAAGTCAGGTTTACCTGTATAGCACGTATTAACAGCGAGGCAGTTCGAAGTTACATGATAAAAACGTAACACAACAAATTATGTTGAGAACATAAAACAGCAAAAAAGTAAAAAAGAAACAGAAAAATTAATAAAGACTTTGCATTTTCTCAAATGACATGATCAAAATCATCTTCATCATCATCAACATCATGAAACCTTCAAGAATCATTATCATCAACTATTGGGTTGAAGTCTAGAATTGATCAATGTTCCACTTATTGATTAAGTGGAGCATAATAAATATGTTCCACTTAATCTCTAAACATAGAGATTTAATCTCTATGTTTAGAGATTAAAAACAACTCTTAACATGTGGGGCAGGGGGTTTGTCTAGATTTAAAGGAACTCAGTATTTTAAAGTCTGTTCTCTGAGCTACCATGCACACCCTGATTCCAGTCCTGATTGCTAGTTTCCAGCTGTAATAACTGAAGCTGCATGCTAAGTTTGGATTGTTTCTCTTTGGAAACAAAGATAATAACTTCAATTTGTACCATCTGCATAATAGCAAATCTTATTTCTTGCTCCAACCTGAGCTAGCGGGAGCATATATGTTAAATAAATAGAAGGGGACCTAGGATTGAACCTTGAGGGACTTCACATGTGACTTCTGTTCGCACTGATGAGAAGTTAGCTATTGACAGAAAACAGTAATTAATAATCTCTTAGTCATTGGGTATTCATTAACAGTTATCTCTTAATCATTGAACATTTATTTTAACACCCATAAATCTGCTCCAGGTTGACTTCTGTTGTTTTGAAAATGTATCAGATGTAATATTTAAACATACATCCAAAGCTACAGTGGAAAAGTTTAAATTAAGGCACAGTCATTTATTAGAATTCACAATGCAAACACACTTTAAAGTCTAAACTGTGTTTTAAATAACAGCAAATAAAAGACTTTTTTTTTTTTGGCCGTGGCATTATGTTACATAAGTATAATTGGAAACGTTCTGCCTTCTTAACAAAGTTACTATTATTTCAGGTTGGGTCAAACAGCCACAGGGCTGCTTCCAGATCTGATATATCCCGGAATTAATCAATCAAATTGTTCAGCCTCCAGAGGTTAAGGCCTGACAACTCTGGAAAGGTACTGAAACATTGTTCAGCTGAGGGACGCAGACTAAATCTGGTTTTTTAACTCAAAATTATCTCACTTTTCTATCTTTAACTGTCAAAAGTAACCGCAACCATTGTGATAAAGTGAGTCTGTGACATGGCAATCAACCCGGATCCTTAGAAATATCAAAGTCCTGAGAAGAATTCATGACGTGTAGATCTGGAAAAGCTAGAGACTGTGTCACTGAACCCAGAGCCCCCTGCTTTTCTCTTTAACGTCTCCTGTTCCCTCCTGGTTGTCATTTTTCTCAAATCCCCTACCCCCATCCCTCCCTCTTCTCGCATGCAGTTACACACATCCAGTTTGGTTATCAGTTCAAAGCATACAGAGAGGTCATTGAGGCAGCATGTCAGTCACACAAGTTGTCACCCAAATGATGACAAATTGGCTGCCTCACGCTCAACTTCCCCCCACCCCCCAATCAAGTCCAGACCTGGCTTTCGTGTACGCACTGGCTCTGTAGGTGGAGACCGATGGCTCGCACATGAAACTACCAGCCGCTTAGCGCAGTCGCATGAAGTCAGTGCTCTGTCTTTGTCATTCACAGTTAAAGTCGGATTTATCTCAATGTCCAGAAGGTATAAAATAGAGAGAGAGAGAGAGAGAGAACTCTTCACCTGTTTCTGATCTGGATGGACTCTGACCGCCCAATCCGGCTGCTTCTCTAATGGGCTCAGTCCAAGCAAGACGAACACAAAGCAGCGAAGTCTCCCCGTCTTTCTGAAACATTGGTTTTCAATGTCCGCAACGGATGGAATCATTCAATTTTGCAGCTGAGAGAATATTTGGAAAAGTGTTTTCAGCTGGTTGTTGTTGAGAAGAATGTAATTTTCATATTTGCCGTCTATCTTTGAAGCTCTCTTTTATCCCTCTCTTTCTGGATCTCTGTGGATGGAAACGTTGTACAGAGATGTATCTGTTTCCTTTGTTGGCAGAAATATTTGCTCTGACTGATGTGTTGCGAAAAAGCATTTGCCTCTAGACAGATTTCTGCTGTTACGACCTTTTTCGTCACTAGGTCATAACAGAGACCTATAGACAAGAGTCACTGTAACTTTACTCAGTATAAATCGGTATAGTGGCTTATACCGAGTTAAGCCACTTATCTCAGCATATTTTACTAGCTTTAGATCAGATGTTAAGAGGTATACATCTCACAAAAAGGTAACATTTTTTCCCAAAGATATGCAGAATATTTTTCCTAATGTCTCATGGATCATCAAGATGATTGTCCTGATCTTTCCTGTTCTTGGATCATCCTTAACTGATGCAAATGTCACTTGCAGTGCTCTAGATCTTTTTATGGTTTCTTTCTATTGTAAAGGAATCAGTGTTACAAATAGACCTGGGATGTAAACGTGATGGCAGAGAGAAATAGGAGACGGAACTCTTTGTATCCAAGATGAAGTAAGGTTGATGATCAAATATCATCGGAGCTCATGATGACAGATTCATATTAGATATTTAAACACTTGACAAAAATGTACAAACCAATCCGCAAGAGGGCAAATACTTGTTCACAGCACAGTGTCTGTTTATCTTGTCATTTTTTTCTTTTCCTTTTTCACAGAATTTAACGGCATGACTACGTGGAAGCTGCAAAGGATTTATTCATGTTGGCAGTGATATGAGAGAGGCCTATCAACAGAAAACAACAAGACCAGCTTGAATCCATTCTACCTGTCATCGCTCAGCCTAAAACCTGTTTCCCCTAACCCAAGACTTTGTGGGTCAGCATTCTTTTCAAGTCATGTGAGGAAGGAGGTCAAATATTCCCCCCAGAAATGGGACAGAACATCAGGAAGCCAAAACACCATCAGTTGTTGCTGGTTTCGGTCTTTGCTAAGAGTATTCACACAAATTCAATTCAAAAATATTTCACTGATCCCAAAAGGAAATTAAATGCTGTTGTTATTCATTTAATTAAAGGGATGATGGTGATGGATGTAGGCAGGAAAGACCTCCTGTTACCATTAGTGTTACAACAGTTTTGAAGAAGCCTCCTGACTGAAGACACTCTGGTTTTCTGTGAAGAGGATCAAACTTGTGCTGGAAGTCTGAAGTGTACAGAGGAAAATGAATGGTGAGAGTACAGTCCCCTGTGGTGCTCCTGTGGTTTCTGTCTTTGATAGAGTATTCATATGCCACGTTAGCAGGTATTTAAGACCTTTTAGATGACAGTCAAACCCGTATAATACCACCAATCAAGTTCTTGTCCCTTGGTCATAACTTAACTTGACCTATATCATTTCCCTTCAGAGATGGGTCAACTTTAAATTCCTGATTTTCAAACGTAGAACCAGGTGGTGTGCGCAAGACAGAGCATCACAGGTCTGATGAAACCTGTGATGCTATGTCTATGACTCAAGACTAATCATAACCAAGTACACTAAAGACCAGTTACATATTTGAAGATTGTGCTTTGGACAACCCATGCCATAGTACAAAACATTCAACAGCAAACAAGGCTCGGATTCAAATCAACGACTATGCTTTTCTAATAGCAATCCTCCAAGTGACTCCAACATCAACCACCTGAGAGCCTGAGAGCTGTGGAGGCTCTCAGGAAAAAAACCTGAATATTCAAGTAGACCCTCTTACCTGTTCCATTATTCTCTACAATCCACCACACGGCAGCTGTGTTTCCATTACAAATGTGCGCAAAACTTTGTCAATATTCTGCTAATGTAACCCCCCACCCCACAATTTCACAATTGCGGTGTTCCTATTGACTCAGAAAAGCAATTAAAATCACACAGAATTAACTTCGTTCAGGCAATTAGTCATTAAAAAACATTTTCCTCCTCCCGGTTGTTTTCTTCTTCATGGTTTGTGCCACTGATAACATCCAGTTGTTGATCATGTGACTCGTGTGATGCGAAAAAAAAATGTGTTTCTATTGTAAGTTTTGCAAAATAAACCAATTTTTATACAGTGAAAAAAACTCATCACTCTTATCACCTGAAGTTTTCATCAAAAACTAGATTATGTTCAAAATTGACATGTTTCCAGTAAGCAAATGTATTTCCAGTATACTGCCTATGGAGATGCGGCTACTGACTGGCTCTCTCTAATGGTGGGTTTTTGAAGATCCGATCAAGGGTTACGCCTCAGTCAGTTTTGCCCACCAGTGTTCCTTCTGTATCTATATATCATGCATTTCTTTAGATTTTCTCATCTCTTTCTGGAACCTTTCTTCTTACAATTTCAAGCCAAAATCTGAAATTGCCTTGGCTTGACGTGTAATGTTTCCGAGCAATGGTGGTCAATATCAGTGTTCCTTCCTGCAGGTAGTGGTTCCACTCGGTGGACAAGGTTGGGTTGTGGGTTTGGTTTCCTGTTATTTGGCCGACACCAAGGGCCAGAGCTCCACCACCAGGTGCTTTCTGGGAAATTTCACTCCCAAGCCTGGCTCCAGGAGAATGCCCTGGTCTGGAAAAGGTATGCTCTTTGCTGTGGTCATCCTTCATCAAGTTTTGTGATTTATCTTTAATCTGACTCGTTCCATAAGACTAACTGGCCCTTAAGAACCCCATCGGGAGACAAAACTCAGAAAAACATCCTCCCTAGGATCATAGTAGATGCTCAAATCCCTCCAACAGTTTAGGTGGAAGTTCTGATGACATGAAATATTAACATGAAAAAAAATAAAAATACAAAGCCACATGTATGTAAGGCATACGTTTTATACACAGTATGCCTTACATTTTTATAATTTACTTTCATTACTTGTGTCTTCTTCAACCCAATCTTCTGTTATTCTTGCTGCTGTGAAAGCCACAGGGAGCCATTAGGTTTAATGTTCTGTCACTGAACAAATCCTGCCTTTTACTCAACAATTGCACTTGTGAGGTTCACTGGTTTCGTCACTTTTTACGGCACAGCGAAGCCAGTTAACAGGAGGACACATGCAGGACAAAGGGGACTGAAAAAGGGTTAAGTCCCTGGTTGACGTTTGCGCTCTGATTCATTGCTATCACTGCGCTCATTTCCCATGGGCCTTAGTATTGGGAGGGGAGCTTACGGGTTGAGGTGAAATCCAAAACTTTACCACAAGGTTTGCATAAAAAACAACCTCAGACCTCAGATGGGGATTGTTAAAAAAAAAAAAGAAGAAGAAATTGCCTGACTCATTTTCGTTTCTTCACCACAACCTTCCTCGAGGCAGGGGTCCGCCAACTTAAAAATTAACATTGATTTAGAAACAACAGAAGCCTTTTGTCTGACAAAGCTCTGATTTTTTTTTTTTCTTTCTTGCTTTTCTTTCGGCTGTTGCGCTGCTTGGCTCAGTGCCTTGTTATTTTTCCATGCAAAAAAACTTCATGGTGAAATAAAGCAGAGGGGCGGGCAGCAGCAGCAGCAGCAGCAGCAATGGGCCGATCCTTTGCCTTTGGCTGCTATCACTCATGAACCCCTCGCTGACGAGGTGAGGTAGAGCAGGACGTCTGTCGTTTTCTGTCTTTGCCTGCATCTGTCTTCTTTTCTGCCTCCCTCTCCCATTTCCCCTCCACTGATTCTGGATTGCCTTTTCTTTCTCTACTATAATTTTCTTCTCCTTCATTAAAACTCATTAACCAGATTCTGTTTTGTTTTTTGTTTTTTTGAACTGGCACCCATTCCTGAAATCAATCTTGTTGGCAAATCCCAGTCAGTCCTCTTACCTGTTGCATTACTCTTCACAATCCACCATGCAGAAGCTAACACATTTGCACCATTACAAACGTGTGCAAAATCGTGTTGATATTCTGCAAATGTCGGAAAAAAAGTGTCGCACCTGCAGCGTTTCCGTTAAATAAGAAGCGCTGTAAAAATCACACCTGAATAAGTTGGTTCATGTGATAAGTCATCAAAGAACACGCCATGCCACCATCCTCTGACTACTTCCTGTCTTCTTCTTCTTGACGGCAACATCCGGTCGTTGACCATATGAGTCGTGTGATGTGAGAAAAAGTGTCTCCATTGCAAACCAATTTTGGTGCGGCCAAAAAAGAACAACTTCATCCTGGCGGCAAAAATGTGTTTTTTCGAAATTGCTGTGTTAACATTAAGCAAATTTATTTCTGAAATGTCAAATTGTACAATTTTATTGTCAGTGGAAATGCAGCTACTGACCTGCTCTCTCTGATGTTGGGTTTTTGAAGATCTGATGAAGGGTTTTGCCTCAGTATTTGGGTTTTCCCCGCTAGAGCCCTTTATAATACTAAATGCAAAGTTCATAGGATTTCATCTATTGAGGGAAAAGTTGTTGCCCTCAAAAACCCAGTGTGCTACTCTACTTGCCATCAGCTTGTCATAATGGTCAGTGAATTTTTTTTATGTTAATTTGAACATATTTTGAGTTTCTCTTCTCTGCAGAATATTCACATTTTGCCACACTGGAGGGTTTTCCAGCATGGACGGCTAACGGTTCGCCATCCGTTACTCTGTGCTTACAAATCATTTGTATTCTGACAGTCTGTCAGTGCCTCCTTTTTCTAAGGAGTGTCCAGTTTAATGCTAATGACACTTTGAGGAGACAGACTTCTTACTGATGTGAAATATGATGGAATTTTGAATCTTGACCTCTTATTACTAAAAACAATAATTTTTTTTAAAACTCACAGCCAGTGTCTCACAGGCCACTATCATGAAAAGACATAACAATCCAAATATCTTTTACTTTTTATTTTATAATTAGAAGCTGTTGACAGAAGGTAACAGACTGACCTTCTACTTAAAAACACCTGACACACAAACGGATGGAGCGAGAGGAAACGGGAGAGACAATTAAAGGTGGAGGTCGAGAGAGAGAGAGAAAACAGACAGATGTGGAGTTCACCGGGGGTTTGATAAACGCAGCACTCAGGTTTTTGGAATCCGGTCACACCGCATTTAGAGGAGAGGAAGTCAGCAGGTTCAGGACCGGGTCAAGTGGCCGCGAAGGGCAACCTGATAGAGAGTATAGCAAAAGCGTGCGGTGGAAGATTGTGATTACGGAAACAATTGAGTTTGGAAGCAGAAATTGGCTTAACTGGAGTCAGAGCTGGCTCAGTGACAGGGCTGTGTGTGTGAGGGGTGCGTGTGTGTGTGTGTTTTCATTCTGTTTCCATTACTATTCAGTCAGAAGCAAAGCTCTGAGTTCATTAGAATCAACATCTGAGGAAAAAGGACTTTCTGAAGTTTAGTCTCCATTAAAAATGTGAGCAAAACTTTGTCGATATTCAGCTGATGTGAAAAATAAAAAACAAAAGTTTGCAATTACTACTACCTCCTGTCTCCATCTTGGTTTACGTCACTGGCAACATCCATTGACCATGTAACCACAATTTGACGTTTCAAAAATAAATTAGCTTGATGGAAATGTCAATTATAAAAAAGACTTTTTGATCAAACGTTTTGGCGTGAGGTGAGGTGTTTTTTTTTTTTTTGTTGGCCGTATCAAAATTGGCTTATGTTGTTAAACTGCAATGGAAACAGTTTTTTTGTATCACATGATCACATGATCAACAGCTGAATGTTGCTACTGGCACAAACCAAAGAAGAAGACGACGACAGGAAGTAGTTGGAGGATGATGGTGCGGCGTGTTCTATAATGACTTAAATGCGTGAACAAACTTACTCACATGTGATTTTAATTACGTTTCTTACTCAATGGAAACACCGCAACTGCAAAGTTGTGTTTTTTCAACTTTAGCGGAACATTGACAAAATGTTGCCCACATTTGTAAGGGAACAGCTGCAGAGATCAGTCCGCTTCTCAGACGCAAATGAATGTTTTCGGGGTCGTTTCTTTCTCACACAGGGTCACGTAGGTTTCGATTTCGTCTCTTTCTTGATAATAAACACCTTAATTTAAAAACCACATCATTTTGCTTGTGTTGTCTCTGACTAATATTCATGTTGTTTTGATGCACTGAAACACTAAAGTGTGACAAACATGCAAAAAAATAAAAAAATCAGTAAAAAAAATTGAAAATCAGGAATGGGGCAAACGCTTTGTCACACAGTAGAACTGTTAATGCCGACACAGAAACAAGAAAGGAAATTCACTCCATTTATCTGTGACTGGCATTGCTGCAGCGGCAGACGTAGCATGCTTTCTCTGCTATAACAGATAGCATTGCCTTGTGTTTCCTTCCATCACTCCTCTAGTCTCCATAATTCCGTCTTATCTCTCCTCTGGGCGCCTGCTGCCGCCTTCCTCCTGATTTCAGAGACAGGAAACAATTCTCTAAACCTTTTCATCGCCACTCCAGTTGTTCGCCGGGTCATTTTCCTAAAGACCATGACAATTCATACACAGTGAGCCCGCCATAACGTATTACCGCTAACATGATGGAGTGTGTGAACGCGGACCACAAATCTGTGACTGTGTAGGGTGAAGGATCCTCCTAAACCCCTTTCAAAAGAGCAAGCATCCCCTCATGGATTTATGAAAGAAGTCCATTTATAGGCATGAGAAAAAGGGCCTGTTTCAACAGACTTTAAGTGCGGCGGCCAAAGAAAACAACGTGCCTGGCCAGAAAAACCGCAGTCAGTAATGCGCCGACTTAATTCCTTTCTCTCGCATGAAAAGAGAATAAAAAGTTCCGAGCTTCCCCGCATAACTCACTGTGTCCGACTCCCGCGCAACTGACAGAGGCGCTGACATACCGAGTATCACTCTGCACGAAAAGCAACCGGAGGTTAAATCACACCGCAGGCGACCCCAGCGGGGTCTAGAGTGCATCGCTGTGACATGACAAGCGACTCACAGACAACCGAGCGAAAACGCCGAAAGACGAGAGCGAGAGGGGGGAAGAAAAAAAAAAACAGCTTACAAAGAAAGATTAATAAAGTAAAGAGGGGGAGGAGGGGCTGGTGCCAGTCGTCAGTCCGTTTGTGGAAAGTAACAGGCTCACTGACAGACAGCTGATGGGAAAATGGCCTCTTCCTGTAGGTTGGTACTTGAAGTGATGTATGGCAGAACGAAGGCAGCGCTCCCTTTTCCCAAACCCATCACAGAAATAAACAACACGGGGGTCTTTCTACGTTAAGAGGGAGCTTTTCTTTACAGTACAAAGTCCAGCCCAACAAAAGTGTATACCTTTCCTCTGAAACATCAACATTTGCTGTACCTGTTCGGAGAATGTGACTGCGGTAATGTAGGAGCTCGTAAGTGCAAAAAGCTAATGGACCGATGCTCTTGAACTCCACATAATCATCTCCATTTCGGATCTCGTTTGTTCTTTGACTTGCTCCAGAGTCCAGAAACACTTGTGTGTTAGGGAAACTAATGCTTTTACATTGCCTTCACGTTAGCATGCATAGTACCTCGCACATGATTTCATACCCTTTCCTGATCATCATTTAGTAATAAACTTTGTTGACATGGCAGCCATTCTAGCACCTTTTCAACCTGACGATAAGTTTACAATGACTCTAAGAAAACTTGAGTCATAAACGTAGGGAGACTGATACTCTCCAGATTCCTGTTGTAAGTTCCTTTTTTGCACCTGTTTACGCCTGATACGTTCACCTTACGTCCATCTTCTTGGTCCAGGTGAACAACGTCGGCCTCAGTATCAGACGGCGTCAGACTCTACAAGAACTTTACTTTGACAGAGAACGGAAACTCAACTCTACAAAAGTGTTTCCCTAATTGGTTCGCTTGAGGAAAGGCGGGTCACGACTAAAATCCATCACGCTGATTGCTGGCCCTGTCTGCTGTCGGCCACATGGGATGTTGGGAGCTGCTGCGTGCGGGCTGCTGGGGATCTTGCGGTTTTCTGCTCCACACATGCCAGTTGGATCTCAAGAGAGCGGCCTACGCATAGCGGAGAACAACTCGTTGTGGTGGGTTAGTCATCGGCCTCGTTGTCTGCAGTTGGATGATAAATGAGCAGGTTGTCATGTGTGACTCTGACACTTCTTTGGCAGAGGGTAATACTGTAGTGTGCCACAGAGAAGTGGGGAAAAAAAAAAATAAAAATCAAACATGCGTCAAAGAACCTGTGAGGGCATTCAGAGAAATATGCTTTAATTGAGGACTTGTTATTATGTATTTCGAGCCACAAAGTATCATTTTATAGCACAATCAAGTAGCTATATTATCTACAATTGCTACAAAAATGCTGCATATATGAAATATGACTTGACTTTGTTATTTTACAACTTTGAAATTGAGCATCTGTCTCTTTAAGAAAGCCCTGCTCTTCACAACATGGCTCCTCTATTAACCCTTTCACAACATTTTTACCGGCATTGCACTGAGAAGCAGCTCCTATAATGAGCTCTGCTGATGCACAGTTCCACCAGGTGTCTGGTAATTGCTACTGGCTAGTCTGAAGGAGCAGAGTGGGAGGGTGGCAGGGGAGGGGTGCAGTTTCCAAGCTTCTGAGCTTCCGCCTCACAGATCCCCTCCCCAGCCAGTCTCCCGCTCTGCTCCTTCAGAATAGCCAGAAGCAATTAGCAAACACCTGGTGGAACTGCACATCTCCTACTTCTCAGTGAAATTCCAGAAAAAACTTTGTTAAAGGGTTAATAGAGGAGCCTTGTTGTGATGACTTCCTGCAGGCGGAGTTTTAAAAAGATCAGGAGTTTCTTAAAGAGACAGAGACCCAATTTCAAGGTGTCAAATTATAAAGTCAAATTGTTTTCAAATCATGTTTGATACGTATAGCATTTTATAAAATGGTTCATTGATTGTGCAATGAAATGATACTATCTTGCTGGAAATCAGAATGTGCCATTTTAAGCTAAAGTGACACAGGTATGCCATTCAAAATCGAGAAGTTTCATATTTGCTTGAGAGTGTGTGGGGGTGGGTGTGTGTGCGTGAGTGCGTGAGAGAGAAAGCGAGACCTTGGCAGTAGAGAATGAGAAGAAGCCTGAGGCAGTCGCACACTCGAATACACACATCCACATCCAGCATCAGTGAGCATGAATGGTCATTCAGCTGAAGCCAGAAGTATAAAAACAAGTCAAAAGAGGGAAAACAGGGGTGTGGGGTGTGGGGCTGAAGGAGGGGGTCTGATGCCAAAAGAAACACGGTCGGCTCTTCTCTCCTGCTCCCCTGTCCCCATGAAGACCCCGGGCAAATATTCTATGAATGAGAACATTTTTGGGGAAACTACATTTTAATTTCTCCCTGCAGCAGAGGAGGTAGCAGAGAGGTGACTCATCGATGATGTCATCCAAGCGTAAAATGATAAATTAGTGTTGATGTGTAACTGAGGACAGGAGTGTAGCATAATTATCGACCTGATGCTTTCTTTCTTTCTTTGTCAGTGGGCGATCAATAAAAGCCAAACAGTTACTGTGATTGTTTCAGAGATTAAAATCCTAAAATTATACTTAATTTATTAAGCATGATTCAGTTTTGAAGACGATTGCAAGTCTTATTTAACCTAGCAAGAAGTAACACTCTCTATAGCTTCCGACATAATGGATGGATGCCGGGGGATCTGCTTTATTTGTTCTGCAGAACAATTTTTATAATAAAAAAAAAAGAAAAATCAGGGAACTCATTACAACAACCTGGAGTGGTTCAGTAACCTCAGTGGAATAAAGTGCAAGTCACAATTTTTATATATTTCTTTAAAAACAAACAAAAAAGAAAGGAAAACCATGCATAATTTTCCATCCACTTTATAACTATGTACAGCTTTGTGTTGTTTTATCATAAAATCCACTTAGAAATATGAAAATGTTTACACTTTGTACATGTCTTTTCTTATGATTTTGTTTAAAAAACACTAGGATGTCCTGCAGCAACATTGCTGATTCGTAAAACATGTCTGCGTATTAAAAAAAAAACAAAAAAACAGTATCATTATGGAACCACGGGTCTGCAGGCGTTTGATAATAACGCACGGATATTATTCACGGATAAATGAGCTGAAGAGAAGAGGTGTGGGACAGGCAGTCCGGACACGGTCTTCTGATCTCTGGAAGCAAATTCCCGGTAATGAGGCAGCTTTATGATCATTTCGAATTTATGCACACTGGATGAAACAATCTTCAATCCTAGAAATGATCAGCCACGTCCATCTAAATGCCTTTTAAATGCTTTCTAAATAGAAAGCATTTACTTCACAGCCGCTACGCCGGGTGAAACCTGGAGGGGCCTGACAGAGTTTGGTGGGGTACAGGGAGGGGTAGGATAGAGAGGGTCTCACAAATACTCCAGAGGGTTTAAATTACCCCTGATGTGGTGGCTGATCACCGCTGGCTTAGTGACAGCTGAAACAGAGACCGGTTCCTTTTAGCTGCCGTTAATGCCGAACATTAACGACAAATTTGACCAAAACAAATGAGCTTCTGCAGCAAATCTAAATAGTACGATGGGCCTGAAGTTTAAACCACGTCAACAGATTTCTAAACACAAAGCACAATTGCAAATGAAAAATACAAAATGACACTAACAAAACAGAAGCGGTATGTCTCAGTGGGAAACCTAAGACTTCACTGATTGGACGATACCACTTTTGGCCTTAGAGCCAGAAGTTATTCTGGCCTTAGAGCGTTTGTCAAAAATATGAATGCTAGCGGTGATGGAAACATAGCTACTGCTGTGAAAGAATATTTTTGAGTTGGGAAACTCCAAGAAGTTCAGGTTTGTTCTTTTTCACAGTTTGGGCAACATGTAGAGCAGTGACTGTCTCCTCGCCTGTCTAAACAATGAGAGAATGCCAGAATGATTTCCGGTTCTAGAGTGAAAAACGGTGTCATCCAATCAGCGATATCTCACTACGTCTTCTGTTTTGTTAATGTTGTTATGTTTTGTTAAAGTGACAGTATTATGTAAAATAGATTTTATTCAGCTGTGCAAAACGCTTGGATGGACGTAGCTCCACCTGTGAGATAAAGCTCGTCCTCAGAACTGTTTCCAAGCATCTGCCTCACAGAGCAGCATTGCCCCATAACTCCCCCACTTAACTCCTGCAGACTAGCCATCAGCAATTAACAAACACCTGGTGGAACTGCACATCAGCAGAGTTCATTATAGGAGCTACTTCTCAGTGAAACGAAAGGTTAGTAGAGGAGCCATGTTGCGGTGACTTCCTGAAGGAGGAGCTTCAGAAAGAGCAGGAGTTTTTAAAGAGACAGAGACCTAATTTCAAGGTGTTAAATTACAAAGTCAAAATTTTTTTTAAGACATATTTGAAATGCAGCAATTTTTGTTAACAAATTAAGGTAACATAGTTACTTGATTTTGCTATAAAATGATACTGTGTGCCTGGAAACACATAGTACAGCACCTCTAATTTGTAATTGTGCTTAGCTGATATGTTTTTGAATATGTTGTGTTTTTACATTTGTAGTTCTGTTCGGGGATTTGTTGAAGTGGTTTACTGCAAAACAGGAACACAACGTGTTGCGTGTGAGATTTGACTTCGTCTACCAGAGGTGGACTGAGTCGTTTTTGTCCATTTGGGCTCGTTTAGTTCCAGCAAAGTTGCCAGGTTAAGAGTAAAGATCGGGACGTGATTAGAGAAAACCACAGGCTGGATGTGAAGCGTGCTCTCCGATATCAGAGCTCTGCACTTTGTCCCCCCTGCATTCATCTTCGTTGACCTCCTCTGTCAGAAGTTTCTCGGCACCTTAATAACATCAAGCGATGTTCAAAGCGCCAAATCCTGGGGGGCTGATTGGTAATCCAGCCTCGCCCTACCGTCAGATTAGCTTCCAGCAGGAAGGACTCTTTGCTCACATGACCACAGGACTTTGGTTTGTGTTTAAAGTGGTTGATCTAATGATTAATGCCTTTTGTTGTTTTCTGCTAAGCATGAAAGAAGAAAAAAAAAACCCCGATTGATAGTTATTTTTGGCACAACAAAGCCTCCCTGACTCCTCGTCGATTTTCTTGTAGACCACAAAGAGGGAGAGGGGGAAACGGGCATCAAAGGGAAACTCACAAGAACAACATTTGTTTTTCCTGTCCCATTAAAATCAATTAGACAACTCCACGCTGAGTGATAACAGCTTCTGATTACTCCTTGGGAGGAGACTGATGCTATCGCGCTCTTTTTGCTGAAAAAGGCATGACAAGTCGTTCTTTTTACCAAAAAAGGGTTGGTGGGACCCCGGTCTCAGCTCAGTCCTTTATCTCTGATGTGGGACACAGTGGTGTCAAAGAGCGCCTTGTGATCCCCTCCCTCCCCCCGGACCCTTCTGGAGCAGTAGGAGGTATTTTAATGGCCGTCTGACCTGCGGTGGCAGTAACATGCTGCCACGTCTGTCACAGGGAAACCGCTGTGCTGCATCAGAAACCGCAAGTCAACCTGTTGCTTTTCTGCTGAAAAAAAAAAAAAGGCTAACGATCTCTAAACAGAGCATCTTTGACATTTATTAATATCCACAGTAACGATGCATAAAAACTATAAATAAATTCCTTTTTTTTTATTTACAGCAGCATGAGCTCACATGAAAAAGATTTGCTGCAGTTTTCTCAAAGCTAGCATTAGAGCTTCATGCGTTGGGAAGATAAAGTTGGGTTTTAATATTTGTCAGTTCCAGTTATTTTGAACTACTTAAGGACGAGGCTGTTTTCTTGCTGCCATGTCCCTGCTAGCATGCTAGTTCACGTCTTTTCTCCAACAAAATATTCTCTTACCTTTCCCATAGTGACAGTCTAATGGCTAATGGCTGTGCCATCTTGAAACCCTCAGGTCATAGTAGAGATTGCGTCTTCCCACATTTACGCTCTAGATTGCCACAAAAACTGGTACGTTTGCAAATCAAAAGTTCAACTTAGAAGTATACCCCCCCAACCCCCCCACTGAAAAAGTGTACTCAAAACATTTCCACTGATAGTTTCAGCAAGCCAAATCTATACGAGAAGGAAAGTTTAGACACAATGGAGGACTATTTGTCAGGAAACATTACAGCCGAAACAGTTTTGTGAGCATGCAGAGATATTCTGTGAGAAAAAACCTAATTTTCAGGTAGAGGGCAGAGTTTTGAATGAGAGCAGTGTAATGTCTTATTGTAAAAATAAAGAATCCAGCTATTAGGATGAGAAATGTATATAAGGCAAGTCTAAATAATAGCTGAACAAGTTTTGTCCAAACTTGTTGTTGGTTTTCTACTCAGAAAAAAAAATCATATTTATATGACCCACTGTAAGCTAAGAACACGTTGTCACGTTGCGTCCAGTGTCTTTTCTCCTCCGGCTGAAGTTTTGCTCATAAACTGGACTGATTCTGAAGTCTGGAACCAGCAATGAAACTACATGCAAAGATCTCATATTTTTACAACTCTTAGAAGTTACATAAACTGCGGCTAGCTGGTGGAAAGTGTAAAATTACATGGAGTCAACGTTGTCATGATGAAATCCAATACCCCGTTGTAAACTTTTAGGAAAAATTAAAATTGATGTAGTGTAAAATGTCTGTGTGGAAACTGACGGGACAGAGACATTTCTCCACTTAGTTTTGGCTTGTTTGTTAACTTTCTCTCTTTTAAGGAGGAAAAAAAAAAGTCAAATTCATCTCAGTTAACCAGTGAGAGACTTCAATCACAGTAGAGAGAAAAGTTTCCCTTTAAAGCTGTGAAAACCATTTGGCTTTCATGAATATGTAACCTGTAATTCTTTTACATATTAAGCTTTGGCAATGGAATTAAATGATGCAGCAGCAGAAAACCTGTTACAGTGTAAACAGTCGTTTCTCAATAGCTGTGAGTCCAGACTATATGTACAAAGCAAATAGCACAAGGTTTTACCAGGCTAACACTTTCCTCAAAATTGTGTCACTTTTCAAAAATAAGTGTCAAGTAGCAATGAATATTAAGTGAAGATGAACAATAATTATGTCCAACCAAAGTCGTCAATAGCTGTGTTACCATAACAAGTGAGAGCAAATTTTAGTCGCTATTCTACTAATGTCAAAAAAACACAATTTGGCAGTTTGGTTCTTCCATTAAATATTAAATAAGAACTGAAACTGGAGTTACACGTGAATAAGCCTCTTCACGCAGTATGGAAAATCATGGCAATTTATGTAAATATTTTATAAAATATATTCAGAACTCTGCCATGGCTAGCTAGCCCTCATCTTCTCCGTTGTTTTCGCCGGTAGTAACATCCGGTTGTTGATCACGTGACTTGTGTGATGCGGAAAAACGTGTTTCCGTTGCTGTTTTGCTAAACACATTTCTTTCAATGTGACGGAAAAACCACCTTCACTCTATCGAAAACTGTAGGGTTTCTCAAAATTGGCGTGTTTCCATTAAGCTATAATTTTCGCAATTTCAAATTGTGCATTGCTATGGGTAATGAAAAGCAGCTAATGACAGGAGCCCACTAGAAGCTCTAAACTTTGCATCCAGTCCCTAAGAGCAGCAGTTTACCTAACGGGCTGCCTGGTTCTTGTTGGCTGTGCGGTCAGAAGACGTCACCGCCTGTCATCCAGCAACATCGCTTCATGCACGCGCCTGGGCCGGGCCGGGCCGGTTCCGGGGCCAGGCTCTCCTCCCACAGCAGAGACAGCGCGGAGGGCTTTATCATCTGTAAAACCGGCTGGACGTCTGGCTGAAAACACGCGGCTCCGTGTTTCACTCTCCTTACTTTAACTGCATTCATCCCTCAGATCGTCACTTATGGCGACTTGGCTTTTTCACATCTGGAGTTTGTTGGTGATCCTCGCGCCCGGCGGGGCTCACCTCGCGCGTCAAGTTGCCGGCGCGCGGCCGGAGGTGGATGAGCGCGTCGTTGCTCAGGAGAGCGCGAGCCGGGACGCGGTCTCCGTCAACATGTTCAAGCTGTACGAGAGGTACAGCGAGGAGCCGCGGAGCCAGGCGGCGGGAAACACCGTGAGGAGCTTCAAAGCTGTCCCGAGTGAGTCACTGATTCACGCATTCATTTCTGTCGGTGAACTCCTGGTCCAACCTATTTCTGTTCATTTTGTGAATTGGATTAACTGGAATTCGTGAAACAACATTTGTGTCTTTAACGCACCGAAGATGCCAATATGTACTGTTTACAGAGCCTTCCTTAAATATTCACCCCCTTTCAACCTGTCTCACCTTATTTATGAGGTTTTAAGTGATAGAAAAAAAAAACACAAAAATGACACAACACACTATTATGAATAGGAAAATGATTGTTGATTATTTACTAATAAAAACCTGGTGTACATTAGTCGCCAGCCTCCTTTATTCTGATGCTCCTAAATTGAATGCAGCAAACTGTTTCCAGAAGTCAATTAATTAGTAAATAAAGTCAGTGTGTGTTTTATTTGGCTCTGTAATGGCTGTAGAGGCAGCGCTAGAGGAAAACCAGCATCATGAAGGCCAAACACAGCAGACGCATCAGGGAGAAATCTAAAGCAGATTAATGCAAATAATATTCCAAGCTTTGAACATCTCACAGACAGGCCTGCCGCAAGAACACATTTTACTGGATGATAAACTGTCCCAGAAATGATAGCGAGAAACTTTAATATTGTCATTTCGAGACCATTTGCGACAAATATAACAGTAGATCTGGAAAACATTTTAAATGTCCAGAGTAAAGAAACAAAACAAAAGAAACAACAATCTTGGTAACTAAAAATGCATTTAAAAAAATATTTAGACAGGGAAAACAGGCAAAAGTGGCAGGTAGTGCAAACTAACTACTTTCAATTTGTTATCTGAAAAATGGAAAATAGCACAGTTAGCGTTGAACTGACTGACAGACCAGGCATCAATCAAAAAAAAAAAAAAAAGCAGACTAGACGCATATGGTAATTTTAGAGGAGCTGCAGAGATCTGGACAACTATGACTGGTGCTCTAAGCAAACCTGGTCTCTGTAGAAATCCCACACAGTTTGATAGTTTTGGCCTACATGTAAATCCTGACCTGACATCACCTGTGGCAGCACGCTGTGGGGACGTTGGATAGAGCTGAACGCATGAAACTATTGTGGATGCTTCAAAACACTTGAGACTGGAGCAGAGGTTCAGCGACCCTAAACATACAACCAGAGGTGCAACGAAGGGGTTTAGCCCAAAAGTATGTGTTGCAACCGCCTAGTCAAAGTCTAGATTTACATCCAAGTAGGAATCTGTGGCAAAATTTTAAAATTGCTGTTTAGAGATACACGTTTTTCAATCTGACTTAGTTTCAGTCTCCTGATGTGCAAAGCAGGTAGAGGCGTAGTCGTAAAGGACTTGCAGCTGTATATGCACCAATTTAGTTTAGTTTATATAGCACCGATTCACAACACGTGTCATCTCAAAGTTCCAGAAAGTGTTGGTTTAATAAAAATTCACACTTTTCAGTTTTTTATTTGTACAAGCTATTTTAAAACCAAGCACTGTTTTTGCACCACTTTGTGTTTGTGGTATAAGATTTCATCAAAGTACACTGAAGTTTAATGACACAACATGAATCTGACCATTTATTACAGCCAGGAAAAAATAGCTGCAAATCATTTATATACATACTAAAAAAAATCCAGAAATAAGTGAAATATATATTTTCAAGCATCTATTCCTAACTTTGCTCTAAATAGTATAGATTGAGAGTTACGTTAATCCTGGCCTTCAGTTTTTAAATTAAAAGGTGCGTTAAGCATATTTTCCATTGTCATCGCACATTTCAGTCACTTTTAAAGGATAAAAGTACCAACCTAAAGGGTCAAGTTAGACTTTAAAGGTGCAATCAAAATGCTTTGTGGAAAGGTTGGTGGTTGTTTTTTTTCGTTGTTGTATTTTATGGCCGTGAACACTGAGTGGCGATGTACCATCCATCTCACAGCAGTAGCCAGCCTCCCTTCGGGCTACATGTCTTCACCTCAGTGCTCCGACTGCGTTATGATTTACTGAACAGAGCAACTTAAAGAGTCAAATGCTGTTACCTCCTCAGTAGATGTAGCAGCCGAGGTGTTAGACAAGCGCCTATTATCACAGCCAGACACCGGCTGCACACCAAAAAAAAAAAAAAAAAGTAAAGCCTCAGGAGTAACTTTTTCTCCAATAAGCACTTCCATATGCCTGCGAGAGACCGACTGGACTGGTCCAATGTTTGTCTTTCAGACTGTGGTGGAAGTGCGGGAGACGAGGCTGAACTTCAAGAGTATAGCTATCAGGGATGAGGTTTTTGGTCATGCATAAGGCAAGCACTTAACCGTGCAGCGCTTAATATTTTCCATGCTGCTCCGCTCCGATGTGTTGAGAAACATGTTGTGGTGTGTGGGGTTTTTCTCTGGTTACTGTTTCTCATTTACCTCAAACCTGTCAGAAGAGATAACAAAGGACGAAATAAAACAGATAACAGGTACCAGGAAGCGCTCCTTTTAGGTTTCGCATCTGTTTAAGAGCGTATCCGTTTGAGGTGAAATGAGATCTTTGACTGTGTTTCTTTGCAGCAGCTAAGAAAGAGAAGCATCAGCTGTCATGAGCTATGGGTCCGTATTAGAGTCTCACCATATGATAAGCTTCAAGTAAAAATACAGCTATTACAATTACAGCAATAATGTAAAACCCAAAAAATATATATATTTATCAGATTTTTAAACAGTAAAAATTATTCCTGCTGCTGCTTAAATAATATAATGTAACCTGCATCACTCAATCAAGTTTATTTGTATAGCACATTTCAGCAACAAGTGCTTTACATCACAAAAACATAAAAACATCATAAACTCACAATACATTCAACAATTGTGAATACCATTAACAGACACTGAATCTTGTCAAGTGCCATCGTTAAAATCATCAGCACACAGGAAATATGTTGGTCAATGTTCTATTTATTATGGTTGAAAATCAGCTCTAAACACGTGTGTTCTTAGTCTTGATTTCAGAGGGGTGGAGGATGCTCCTTTAGTTTATGCACCGTGACTCTCTGTTTTTTTTGGGGTGGAATTTCTCCAGAGTGCCAAATACCTCTTTCTGGAAGTAAGGGAAAAGTCGATTGGTCTTTTTAGCTAGCTGGGTGGCGGTGCTAAGTAACAGGTGGGAGAATAGCAGTGCTTTATGAATCAATCCCTTGCTCTTACTCTAACTTGCTACAGCTGTCAGTCTGGGACTTTTTCTGGCAGGTCGTTAAGAAGTATTTAAACCATATGAATGGTACTATAGAAAAATGTAGTAATTTTGAAAGCATTACCTTTTATACTTTGACACCGGTAATCAATCCAACACTAGCTGCCACATGTGATTTTCAAGTTGATGAGAATTTTCTTGCCACCCTGCTGATTTGCCTTTTCATTTCTTTCAGGAGTTTTGCACGGCAAAGAGTTGTTCCAGTTCAATCTGTCTTCAATTCAAAACTCAGAGATCATCCTTTCTGCCTCTTTTCACTTCTTTAACAAGCGGCCCCGTCACTATCAGAGGCCATGGCATTTGAGAAAGCCTCGCCACCTAGCCCTTGGAGTCCGGCATTTGCCCTCCTCGCAGCTCCTCTTCTATGGATCTTCCTCAAATTCGGGTTTTGTAATACCTCTTGGAAACATTAGTCTCTTGTCTCTAAAGAAAGGCTCTTGGCAAACCAGAGATGTGACTACAGTGGTGAGACAGGCCAGAGATGTCAATGAGCTTGTTATCACTGTGGAGGTTGATGTGGGGTTTGAGGCAGCAAGGATTCAACAGAGAGGCCCGCTCAGCCATGAGCATCTGTCTTCGGCCAACCTGCCATACATCCTGGTATATGCTGACGATCAAGCTATAGACAAGCCAAACAGTGTCGCCTTGTCACTTCAGAGGTACGGGCCTTTTCCTGTCGGGGACGACGCATCCGCCTCCACTTCGGCTTCAAGGACCCGGAGAGAGCTACATCTCCAGATTGAAACCAATGACATCCCAGAGGTACATTTCAGCACCTTGAAAAACCATGAGCTCTGGCAAAACACATACTTTCCAGCTAAAGCAAAAGCTGAAGTCAAAAATGGGAGAAAGCATGGCCAGGTGAGCAGCGAGGCCACGAGCAAGCCCCAGGTTTTAAATTTTGATGAACGAACAATGAAAAAGGCGAGAAGGAGACAGTGGAGCGAGCCCAGGGTTTGCTCCAGACGCTACCTCAGAGTGGACTTCGCTGACATTGGCTGGAGTGAATGGGTGTTGGCACCAAAGTCTTTTGATGCCTACTACTGTGCTGGGACATGTGGATTCCCTATACCTAAAGTAAGTCATGGGAACTTCAAGATAAAGTCTCTCTGGAGGTTTATTGTTTTAGCAATTATCTGTTGGGTGGTAGGGTGGTGATGATCATATCAACAGGAAGCATTTAAGACTTAAGAACTTCTTGTAATGCCAGTTGACTCTAAGAGTTGACCTGTTACTGAACTGAGGAAGAAGATTGATCCTTGATTTTCCACTGGCTGTGATAAAGTATTTTAGATGCTTATTTTGGGAATTATGTGTTGTTCAATTAAGTGCTAATTGCTGCTTTTTTCTACACTTGATTCCTTTAGTTGGCACATCCCTCTAATCATGCCACCATCCAGAGTATCGTCCGAGCTGTAGGAATCGTCCCAGGGATCCCAGAACCATGTTGCGTTCCAGACAAGATGAATTCCCTCAGTGTCCTCTTCCTGGACCCGGATAAAAACATGGTTCTGAAGGTCTATCCTGGAATGTCCGTGGATACATGCGGCTGTCGATAGGACCACCCAATTCTCCAAGAAGTGTGATGATTGAAAAACAGAGAGAAAGACTGTACTGTTGACGCTGAATGTGCAGGAAACCACGTCAGAGGGAAGAACTGAGAAATGGCCTTTTTTTTTTATCATACTTGTTCTTGTTTGTTTTCTGATCTGACTGAACGTTGCCTTAAAGCATGCTGCTCTATTAACAGTTTTTAAAGCTAATGTTTACACTTATTCTGTTTTCATTTATTTTTATACATTCCTTAAAGAAAGGTTGAGGCGGTTCCCTTAAAAAAACATGTTCAAATCTTTTTTGTTGGCTTCCTGGATGTTGATGAGGGTTCTTTTTTGGGGCAAAATATCCAAAGTGATTTTGTCTTAGCTCAAACATTAGGCCTTAACTCAATTGGACCTGGTTTTTGTAGGGTCACCTCAGACTCTTCAGGAACGACCCTGTGCAGGAAACTCTGCTGTTAGCCATTTGTCTGCACTTGAGGACGAGCTGGGTTTCAGCAGCTTTCCTCTCTCTTGGCTTTCATCTTTCATTTTAAGAACAAAACTTTTAGTCAAGCTGACAAGCTGCAACCTCACGGAGAGTATCAAAAACCGAAGCTGCAGAATGCCCAACTTGTGTCAAGTTAACCATCTGTTGTCATTTCTGTGGTGTGGTGCTGTTTTATCATGAATAATGCATCATAATCTCCTTAAAACCAGCTCCAATGGCATTGTTTCTGTATTATCCATGTAAATGATGTATTTGGTCTTCCATTGACTGTTCAAGCATGTAAATGTTTGTGTGGTTACATCTTCTGAGTCCTAGAGTGAAAAACGGTGTGATGCTGCCCTCTGCTGTGCACGCTGATGAACTGAAGAATGAACAACTTGGTGCAGCTGTCCAGGATTTCCTTACAAATGTAGCCCATAAACAAACTTGTACAGGTACTGATGAGCAAAATAATAATGGAATTTAAACTATAACTAAAATGTCCAATGTATGTATTCACAAGTATGTGACTATAAAGTGTAATTAAATTGTATTACAGTAGTGTGTATACTTGAACAAATTGTATGGTAAGTTTATGGAAGAAAAGGTTGACTTGTATATACAGTCAATGGTAACTGTTGACCTTATATAAAATTTATGACAGTAAAGCTAATAATTCTAATATCTTTTTTTAATACACTATTATGAATTAAGTGAGGGTTTTATTGTGTTTTTCATTTGAACAAATCTGTTTGAAACTACAGTGGGAATCTGGAAGCAAAGCGTATGGAGTTTATTCCTATCTATATTTTTTAGGGATTTTTGAAAATATAAATATTTTTGTTAATTTAGATCTGTTAAAACTATATTTAAAAAAAACCATAAACCCAAATTACACAATGTCCCCAGCTTGAAACCCATTCAATGAAAAAAAGCATGAAGCTCCAGTCACACTATTATTTGTTTTTATATAATAGACTAAAAAGAAGTAAAACAGCTTGTACATGTGGAAAATTAATTGGGTTTCGTAAAACATCAATTCCTGCAATTTTTTTAAATGTGCATATTGCTTTTGATGTGCTTCCACTCTGAATAGTTCATTAGTATTGGAATCACACAGGGTGTGAAAATCAGTGTTTTGCTGTATCACTTCTTTTCCCAATACATAACTGTCTTCTTTTACCATTGTTGTCAATATTTAATATATTTAAGGATTTTCTCTAGTATTCCAGAATTAAACTGAATTGTCTATGAACACTCCAGGTGGTCAGGTAATTATTAACTAAGAAATCAAAACTAAGTCAAACTCACGTTTAGCTTTAAGCACCCTGCATGCTGAGTTGAGTGAATATTAGTATAGACAGCACAGCATAGTGTGGGATTAAATAATTTTATTGAGTTATTGCTGCAAAATTTGAGTAGCAGTTTCTTCAATTTTGTTTCTGTTATGATACAACACTAACAAAAGACAGGTATGCAGCAGGATTAGCTGATCATATGGAAGCATGTTAGCTAGCCAGCCTTAGTACTAGCATGTTTATCAACTACCCCATATTTGCAGGGATTTGAAAAAGAAAGTTGAAACTACACCAACATGTAGTAGTTTAAAACAATCTGAAATATTGTTTCAAAGTGTTTAGCATCCTGACGACAAAGAGTTTTGACTAGCCGGTGAATTTGCTCTTTCACCCATACATTTTCTATACACAAAATGTATGGGGGTAGTTGACCTTGTATGGGGGTAGTTGACCTTTAAACTTTCATTAATATCTTTAAAGCCAAAGCAGCACAAACAAAAATGTTTGCTGCACAAATGTAGTCGAGTTGACTGACACCAATTTTGTATGATTTGAAGAAGGTAGGGGAGCCAACTTCACTGAGGCGTTGACATATGACACCACCCACATTTCTCATGTTTTCTTTTCTCTTTAATTTCCCTCCATGCCTGCAGTAATTGCTGTACTTGTGCCAATGCATTTTGTTGTCTCCTTTCACGAATGAATAACTCCATAGAGGGAAACTTACAAAAACCTTGAAAAGGCCCCATTGAGAGCATTTTTAAAAAGCTCAGCATGAGCCAAGTACTAAGTGACAACAAGAGTAAAAGACTTTAACTCTCAGAGGGGAGGGTGTCCTTCATAAAAACCTCCATTTTTTATAAACCCATCCGATGTGCTGATAGTGCAACAGCCTATAACTGCTGATAACATTGAGGTTGTTGGTTTCAAAGCGAGGTGCAGTGTTAGTTTTGCCTGTCAAAAAGATTTGTCATAGTTTCATCTGACCAGAATGAAAAAAATCATTTAAATAATTCAATCTGAATTGTACATGTATATTGGGATCAAAGGTGTAGAATCAACAGTGCTTTGCACTACTCTTGCGCCATAAAGTTTTGCCCATTTTCTCATATTTCTGCTCTGATGAATTATAATGAGCCTTTTGGGTTTTTCTCTGAAATGAGCTCTCAGTTTACCTGGGCAGCCATGTTTTATGAGGTTTTTAGCTGTAGCATACATTTCTCCTATTATCAGATGTTAAAACGAATGCGTTCTATAGCAGCGTTTTCATTAAATACGTGCGCAAAAACTTTGTCGATATAACACTAACGTAAAAAAAAAAAATTGCAGTTGCGGTGTGTAAATAAGAAATGTAATTAAGTTCGTTCGTTGTTTGTGCAATAAGTCATTAAAAAAACTTGATCCTCCAAATACTTCCTGTCTCCCTTGTTAATTATGTCACTCGTGTGACGTGGAAAAAAGTGTTTCCATGGCAGTTTTGCTAAATTAACCAATTACAATTTGGCCCAAAGAAAAAAAAAACCTTATTGTAGCACCAGAACATTTTATTAAAAAGCAAAATATGTGTGTTTCCATTAATATATTCACTGTCAGCCTGTCAGTCTAGCTGGAAAGCCATGTGTTGGTTAGTTGGTTTGTGCTTCTGTCATAGTCATTTCATTTTTAGACTCTGGTCTGTGAGGCTCAAGGTACTGGTTTATAACCTGAACTGTTTTAATCTTCTCATCAACTTAATCCCTGCTCTAGCTGCCGTGTTTCAACACACTTTTCAGAAGAAGAAGAAAAAGAACATGGCACCTTGTAACACTTCTTACAAGGTCCCATGTTTCTCCAGCTATTCCTCTCTGGTTGATGTGAATATGAAGCTGGGAAAAAGGCACTTTGTGGAAATGTCCGCTTGTCAAAAACCTCACATTTTCCAGTGCTTCCCTCATTATCACTGTGGAGTGTTTACAGTGTCTTCATTAGCAGACAGCCTCCAGATGATAACGGAGTTTTAAAAAGGCATCAATGATGGTGATAAGCAGGCCAAGCTACTTTTTTTTTTTGGTTGACGCCAGTCCCTCTGTTTACTCTTGGAGCATGGGAGCGGATAACAGGACCGTCATTCTTGTGCCGGGGAACGCCGTTTTCAAACTTTCCAACCGCAAACTCCCATTGCAGAAGCTAAAGTCATCGCTTGCTAAGACTCTTTTATCAAAATGAAGATATCCGGGACCTTCCTGCTCCAGACGTGCGTGACTCTGGTGGTCTCCATCGCCTCCTGCACCTGCAAGCCTCTCAGTAACAACTCCCAAAGCGAAGATCTGGAGAGGCTCTACTTGGAGCTGTCGGAGGACGTGTTGGAGGAAGAAGACAAGGAGTCACAAATGGAGGACTTTTTGGAAAGCATGAAGGAAGGTTTCCTGAGGCAACTCAACCTTTCGGACGTTCCACAGGAGGATCGCAAGATCTCGCCCTCTCAGTTCATGGTGGAGCTGTACAACAAGTACTCCTCAAACAGGTCGGCGGTCCCCCAGTTTGATGTCATACGAAGCTTCGCCGTCCAAGGTACCGACAGTGATGACGCGTTCTGCGTCTCTGATGCAAACAAGAGTATAAAAATGGAGATGTGGCTAATTGTCACCATTGTTGTTGGGTTGTTTTGTTGCTAGACACAGTTAGGAGAATATTATTTTCTCTGAGAAAATACTGGCATGGAAGGAGTTTGTTAAATTAATGAAAGTACTTTGCGAAGTAAAGTTAAAAAATGATAAGTGGAGGTGAAAGGTGAAGGGGCAACGGAAGCTGCAAACTCAGAAGCTGTTATGCTGGAGTGCTTTGGTTTTTTGTTTTTTTTCCATTTTAAATTTGTTATCAACTTAAAAGTTCAAGAAATGTTTTAAAACCAAATCTCAATTGGTATAAAAATTTATAAAAAATAAAAAAAAAGTCAGAAGCCTTGCCTAAAACAAATTTAAAATGGAGAAGATACAAAGAGTACAAAATAAATACAAATTGAATGAAGATTTATTTATTTACCTGTTTCTAATACAAATAATTAATTTTTTTCTGGATTTCTGAAGATGGGTTATTTATAAAAAATGTAATATGTGTATGGTTGTGTTTGGAATTCTGTAAACAAGCACAAAAAAATGTAAGTATTTACTTAAGAGTTTATTTGATTTCATACTTTGGCTTTCATTTCCTTCTTAATTTACTCCTTTAGTAATTCAAATTAAAATCAAAATTCAACATAAAATTATTGAAGGAAAAAAAAACATTTCACATAAAAATTGACGTATTTGTTGACTTAGTTGTTTATTATATACAAATGAATAAATATTTTCAGATGGCCTTGCTTATTATTTTTTATATATGTCTTTCTTTATAAAAATCTAAATACGCAAATAAATGTTTGGTAAATAAAATAAATGCACAATGTGATTTAGTATGTTTTCTACAGGCCAAATAAATAAATAAAACAGATTTTTTTTTTTTTTTTTTTTTTTTTTGTATCTTTAACAGATGTCATGACAATCGGCCCAAAGTCAAGGTTCCGGCTGCAGTTCAACGTCAGCATCCCGAACCACGAGCAGATCATCACCGCTGAGCTGCAGCTCTTCTTCTTCCCAGATACCGGCTCAAATGTAACGTCGCGGAGTTTCAAAGCCGCAGTCAATGTCTACGAAGCTAACGGCGACAACTCCACCTCGTCTTCACGTCCGCTGGACAGCGAAGCCGTGTCGGCCTCGCAGAGCACATGGGCCACGTTTGATGTGACGGCAGCCATTCGAAGCGGGATTGGGTCGGGCTGCGGCGCCACAGCGCTCGACGTGGCGGTGGACAGGGAGGACTGCGACAGAGCAGAGGAGGGAGCGGGCTGTCTGAACATGAGCGCGTCCGTCGGAGACGATTCCGCAGCTGCTTTAATAATCTTCTCGGACGACTTTAACAGCAGGAGGAGGGAGAGAGAGAAAGAGCTCAGAGAGATGGCCCTCCACGAGGAAGATCCCTTCCTTCACACGGGGGCCGACTGGGACACAGGCCATCGAGCGCCGCGCGAGACCCCCCGCGTTCGGCGCCCGCGGCGAACAAAACGGAAGGCGGACGGGGAGTACTGCCGCAGAACGTCGCTCAGGGTCAGCTTCAAAGACATCGGCTGGAACAGCTGGATCGTGGCGCCCCCGGAGTACGACGCCTTCGAGTGCCGAGGGATGTGTTCATACCCGCTGACGGACGAGTCCACCCCGTCGAGGCACGCCATCATCCAGACGCTGCTGAACCTCAGGGACCCCAAGAAGGCCAACATGGCTTGCTGCGTGCCCATAAAACTGGACCCCATAACGGTCATGTACAAGGAGAACGGGCGCATCACTATCAGATACCTTTATGAGGAAATGAAGGTGGCGGAGTGCGGTTGCAGGTAGTCGGAAAAGAGTCGGGATATAGCAGGTGGAAGGGGTGATTTTTTGTGTGTGTTTTAAACACAGTTTATGCCAGAAAGGTTAAAGGTTAAGCAGCTGCTGACTTGTGCTTACCCCAAGAGGAATGTTAAGGTATTCTCTATCAACACAATAACGTGTAAAGTAGCATTGAAATAGTTGACATGCAGCTTCATCAGCCTCTCAAGCTGCATTTCTTTTGAATATTTTTTGATTTTCTCTACAAAAAAAATCCACAAATACTGAACCCCAAACAGATGGGTTTCCACTGTAACGTCTTCAACACTCCTTTAATTAAGGGATTGCACTTTCAGCGCTGGATTACGTTTGCTATTACCTTTTTATTAAATTCAAACAAAGAATTATTATTGGCAAGTAATTATTTTTCTAGCATTTGAAATGACACCAACTTGCAGGAAACCAAAAGACAGATGCTTTTTGCATGAAGTATCTCAGACTTGTCAGTTGTGTTTAACAATATTGTCCTCATCCCTGTTGACAGAAAAGCATCCCCAGAGGATGATTATGCCAGTACCATGTTTCACTGAGCAGATGATTCTGTGTAAAGTTTTTAACCCACACATGAACCATAGATTTAAGTAGTACATTGTATATCTACATTGAACAGTGGTCACAATGTTCACGGTTCAGTAGTGTTGTAGTCAAGACCAACTAACCCAAGACCAAGACCAGAGTGTATGGAGAACGAGTCAAGACCAAGACCGAGGGAAGTCGATATCAAGTCAAGACCAAGACCGAGGGAAGTGGAGACCGAGTCAAGACCAAGACCGAGGGAAGTGGAGGCCGAGTCAAGACCAAGACCGAGGGAAGTGGAGATCGAGTCAAGACCAAAACCGAGGGAAGTGGAGGCCGAGTCAAGACCAAGACCGAGGGAAGTCGAGATCGAGTCAAGACCAAGACCGAGGGAAGTGGAGACCGAGTCAAGACCAAGACCGAGGGAAGTCGAGATCGAGTCAAGACCAAGACCGAGGGAAGTGGAGACCGAGTCAAGACCAAGACCGAGGGAAGTGGAGACCGAGTCAAGACCAAGACCGAGGGAAGTGGAGACCGAGTCAAGACCAAGACCAGCGCTTCAAGGTGCATGTCATGATAAAATATGAAATATGATCAAAATTGCTTCTCAAATTGATCTGAAAGATTCACATTCCCATAAAAACACCTAGATATTAAATACTTAGAGCTGAAATAAATTTAACCAATATTAAAAGTAGGACAAACTCTTTGTTCTGCTTTGCTTCCATCTCTGTGCTACAATCTGCGGTGGTCTCCTGCCATCCCTAACAAGATAACGCCTTGGGCGTTTGCCCATATCATTCATGTCACAAACCACCACTGTCTGCGCTATTAAACATAGCAATTAAGGCAATGCACTAACTGTAAACAACACTCAACTATGAACACTGACCAACGAGCAAGAAGCAAGAAATAACCAAGCAGAAGGAGCACAGTGACTGTTCTCTCCATCTCTCCTGCTGCATGAAGCCAGGCAGCACAATGCTGTAATGTCTGCCATCATGACAGGTGACAAAAACAAAGAGCAATGCGCATGCTCTGCATGCTTTTTTGTTCTTGTGTTTTATTTATTTGTTAATTAAAAAACTATCAATGCACATAATTAAATAAAATAATGATAGCTACTGCAGTGTATGCAGAGCATTACAAGAACAAAGAACGGCTCTCAGTGAGGCTCCAGGCCTGTCTTCTTAGTAAAGAGAAGTTCAGAAGAATCGGACTGTTCCTGAATGTTGCAGACTTTTGGACACAGTGTTGTCCCATATATGCGACACGTTTGTCAACACCTCCACACAGTAATTCAGCGCAGTGAGTGACTTTTTCTCATCACAGATGTTTATGTGTCTCTGTACAGTTAGCTTTGCTAACATCATGTCACGGAGCTCACCTTTCTTTGAGCTTCTTTTCTAAGTGACAAAAACGTTAGACGTAGTCCCACCGTCTGTGAAAGCGAAGCGCTGCTGAATTTGCTTCGCCATCGGGTTTATGATTTATGCAGCGAAATTCTATTACTGACATTAGACAGACATCTTCTGTCGCTCAGAGGAAACTACTGCGCATGTCTTGGAGCGCTGCGTGCGAGTGAAAGGTGGGGAGGGGGAGTAACAGAAACACTAATTAGTAAGTCACGTTATTGTTCGGATTTTAATCGGTGCGTTTTCATGCAGTGAAAACAAACATGTTAACAAATAAACTGGACAGTTTGCTGGAAGTTTAATGATATTTCCACAGTTGCTGTCTTGGCTTGTCTTGAAATAAAATCCCGAGTCCTCAGAGATCGAGACCTAGACCTAATGAGGTCGAGTCCGAGACGGGACCATCAAAAAATGGTCTCGAGACCAAGACCGATCTCAAGTACTACAACACTGCGGTTCAGGACTTTAATCTGGAACCTAACCCTTAAGTTTTGAACCTAAGCTTCCTCATGATGCTGTTTGTTCTCTAACAAACCACTGAGGCCAGAAACAGAAATGGATTTACACTGAGATTAAATCACACACAGGTGGACTCCATTTACTAAATACGTAGTTTATGGTGGTCTATAACATAAAAATCTCAAAATACATTAAAGTTTATGGCTTTGATGTGTCAAAATGTGAAAACTTTCCAGAGGTATGAATATGTTCTCATTTGTAGGGGTTAATCTGAAGTTGTATTTAAAATCGGAAAGGAATGCTTTTTTTTTTTTTTTACCAGCTTCTAGTAAAAGCTTATGGTAGCAATAATAAAGTGAAAGGGTTAATACTGACTAACTGATTTTTAGGCATCATAACGGCTCAATTTGTACATTAACTGGTAAATAGAAATGTGTTCAATAGTAATATGTACTTTATCAATAGCCTGTAAATAACTGCTTCCACGTATTTGAATAAGTTATGCTATACATGGATGATGGATGCTTGTCTCTAATCGATTATATCAATAAAATTATAGTTATGCTGCAAAATTCCCCTAAATTTGTAATGAGTCTTCAAAGTCATTTTCTGCTTCTCGTGTCATGACTTTTGCAAACAAAGGTAACCATTTTTTTTTAATTACACCACCCCATGTTTGACTATGATTTGCTTCCTGGTACTTTGGATGTTCTTCTATGACCTCCTGTAGGATTTCCCTTCCCACTGTTTTCTTGGAGTCATTTCCACAGGGTGGCCCTTCACCAATGTTTCTGTTTCAGTTTTTATTGCACATACTGTTAGATTTGTAAACATTTGAAGTCAGTGACACCGGCTTATCAGAAGTGGGAAGGGGAAATGATTGTGCAAACACTTGGACATCCTGTATTTGTGGCCCATAATTAATCTGGTCTATGGATAGCATCAGAACCCAGGCCAACACCATTTAAATGTCTGTAAAGCACCAAGGCCAAGAACACATTCCGTGAAATCAAAATTTAAAATCATGGAGGCCCTCTACAGAGATTTTCTTACTGAGTGTAAGATGCAAACCAAGCCATTTTACTCATCTGAACAGCTTCTGAATCAGAAGCTTTGAGGGAAAGATTCATCACCAGGTGCAAACTGGCCAATCAGAAGCAGGCTTCACAAAATATGTGGTTTCAGTCACACTCCCCATACAAGGAGGCATGGGGTCCAGGCAACATTTTATTCCTACCTCATTCTTAGCACCAGAGAGAAAACCCAAAAATGCCAATAGCTGCGATTCCCTTGTACATATAATCACCATTTAAAAAATAAATTTGCCATAATGGAAACATGGCAGTTTCGAAAAAACTCTTGTTTTTCAGTAAAAGGTTTTAGCACTGAGGTGGTTTTTCGGGCCGTATCAAAATTGGTTTATTCTGCAAATTTGCTATAGAAACACTTTTTTTTTCCACATCAAACGTCACATGCCAACTGGCGCAAACCAAGAAGAAGAAGACACCAGGAAGTAGTTGGAGGGTGACGTCGTGATGTTTTTCAATGACTTAACATGAACAAACTTATTCAAGTATAATTTTATTTGCATTTCTTATCTTTTTGAAACAACACATTTGCAAAATTGCGTTTTTTCGACAGTAGAAGAATATTGACAAAGTTTAGCACACATTGCTAATGGAAACACATCTACTGTCTGTCTTTGTTAAGCTGTTCTCATACAGAAGGTTTTAAGCATCCTATTGATATTCTATAAAAACAGATGACCACAGTTATGAAACACTCAGGTGTAAATAAATCTGGTTTTAAAGAAATGAAAAATTATTGCTTAAACATGGATCATTTCAAATTTGTTTGAAAATCAGAATTTGCAAAAAAAAAAATAGTTATGTATAATTGAAGAATATTGACAAGAAATTCAGATCAGACTCTTAACATCTCAAGATCAATATAAAAAACCAAAACTCACACATATGGCTCCAAGGAAGCTCATGAATGAGTAAGGAGGTTATTTTGGCTAGATTTAAATGTCCTTCAAGGATATTATGAAGTGACCAGAGCAGTGAAATATGTTTTTGGCTTCACCACTTAGCTAATTTTCTGGTCTCTTTTATGAAAATAAAGAGGCAGACAACTGTTTTAGTTCATGCAAGTCTATTTAAATAATTCTAATCTCAGACAACCGATTCAACATAGGAGAGCCAAAAAAATAAAAAAAAATATCTCTGAGCTGTAGTGACCTCTTTAGATAATCCATGCTTAGATTAAAACTGCTTTAAAGGCAAAAAAATAAATGTGTCCAGATTGGAGCATCCTTTTTTTGTTTTTATTCTTGAACACTGATTTCTTGATGTAGGACTTCTTGCTTTATTTCTATTATTAAGCCCTTTGAGTCTGATAATGTATATATCTTCTTACCTTTCAGATGATGAGCCCAACTCAAAGACCACACAAAAGAATATTTGACAAAATTTAGTGTCATGATTAGCACCCAAGGTGTTGGCACAAACAGGCTTGTATTATGTAAGGCGTGAAAGGGCATTTAAAAGTTAATGCGATTAAAATAACTGAGCACCATGTGGTGTTGGAAAACAAGATCCACATAGATGCATTTCGTCTGAGCTGAAAATGTTCTTGGATCAAGGTCTTGTACTAGCTCTTGTACCTGGCTAGTACAAAACACCAGCCAGGTTGGCTGGTGTTTTTTCCCCCCATCCAAATCAAATTTTGTGGCATATTTTGGAGATCGTGTAATTATGTCAGCCATAGAATGACCCAGACAAAATTTCCATTCTGTCATCTCTTTCGTGCTGACTGAATCACAAAAGATAATGCGATCAAGGGTTTATTGGAGACTAAAGCCTCTTATGCTGTATGTTTTTGTGGGAAAAAAACATAAAAAAAAAATACTTTATCTCTGGACACAGACTAACAGAGCTCACTTGACAGGACGCTTGAGATCTTTTATCCTCGTGAGACTTCAGTCATGACAAACCAACGGACATCACCCCTGCTGTGGATACTATTTCTATCAGCTCTACCTGTAACCTCAATGTTCCAGCCAGCTCTTGTATTAGAAATTGCCAAGATTCTTATGGAGAACTACTGTCTTCCAGAGAAGCTTTTTGGGATGCAGGAAGCCATCCAACAAGTTATCACCAGTGGAGAAATCTTGCAGATTTCAGACAAGAAGACCCTCGCAAGTTTGCTCACAGCTGGAGTTCAAGGAGCCCTGAGCGATCCACGACTGACGGTGTCATACGAGGCTAATCCTGTTCCTGTTGTGCCACCAGTACTGCAGTCGCTCTCAAAAGATCAACTGAGGCGGCTGGTGAGAAACTCTTTTAAGGTGGATATTTTGGAAAACAACACTGGCTATTTACGCATAGATCAGATCATTGATCAAGACACAGTAGCAAAGGCTGGCTCTCAACTGTGGGACAACGTCTGGAACAAGGTGGCTCAGACATCCTCGCTAATCTTTGATCTTAGGTACAACACAGGTGGAGAACTTTCTGGGGTTCCAGTGATAATCTCATACTTTTCAGATCCAGAGCCTCCCATCCATATAGACACGATATATGACAGGCCCTCAAATACAACCAAGGAGTTGTGGACCATGTCATCAATACCAGGGAAACGATATGGTAAGAAGAAGGACATAATCATTTTGACAAGCAGGCGCACAATGGGGGCTGCTGAGGCTGTGGCATACACGCTAAAGAAACTTAAGCGAGCCATTATAGTGGGAGAACGATCAGCTGGTGGATCAGTAAAAGTCCAAAAGATCAGAATTGCTCAGTCAGAATTTTACATAACAGTTCCCGTGGCAAGATCCATTAATCCAATCACAGGCCAGAGCTGGGAAGTGAGTGGTGTTTCGCCAACAATCAATGTAATGGCAAAGGAAGCTGTCACAAAGGCCAAATCCCTTCTGGCTCTGAGGTATGCCATTCCAAAGGTTGTGCAAATTATCTCGGACATAATGAGAGATACATATGCTTTTAGTGACAGAGTTTCAACACTTCTTCAACATTTGCAGTCAACAGACTTATTATCTGTTGGATCAGAGAAGGACTTAGCTGTTAGACTCAACCAGAACCTTCAGACTGCATCTGAAGATCCTCGATTAATTATTAGATACATGCAAGATGATGATGCTGGTATAGAACAGGACCACAAGCTCTATACTATACCAGATAATACGGAATTATTAAAGGGATACGTTAACAGAGTGTTTAAAGTGGAAGTTCTTCCAGGTAATACTGGGTATCTTCGTTTTGATGAGTTAGCAGAGACTTCTGCTGTACCTGAACTAGAAAAGCTCATGGCTCAAAAGATATGGGAACCCCTCAAGGACACTGATAACTTGATCGTTGATCTAAGATATAACACACGTGGATCCTCTAATTCTTTGACACTTATACTGTCTTACCTGTGCAACTGCTCCCAGAAACAGAACTTCTTCACAATAAATGACCGAATTAAGAACACAACAACAGAACACAAATCTCTTTCGAAAACTACAGGGCCAGTTTACAACTCCAAACATGGAGTTTATGTGCTAGCAAGTTACCACACTGCAAGCATTGGGGAAGAGCTTGCTTACCTGATACAGTCCTTAAGCTGTGGCACAGTCGTTGGGGAAATTACATCTGGCAACCTCATGCACTCAAAGACATTTGAGATAGAAGGGACAGACATTGCCATAACTGTCCCTTTTATAAACTTTATAGACAACAATGGGGAATACTGGCTGGGAGGTGGTGTTGTCCCTGATGCCATTGTACTGGCAGAGGAAGCTTTGGACCGTGTTTATGAAGTTATGGAGTTTCACAAGGGACTCAGGACCCTTATTTCAGGAGTTGGAGAACTGTTGGAGCAACACTATGCAATTGAAGAAGTAGCAATAAACGTAAGCCAGGTGCTGTTAACTAAATGGAGGGAGGGGCTGTATCGACCAGTGGTTGACTTTGAATCTTTGGCATCTCAACTGACAATGGATCTCCAGGAAAGCTCAGGCGATCACCGAATTCACGTCTTCCACTGCGATGTTGAACCAGAGTCACTTCATGACATCCTGAAGATACCCTCACCAGAAGAGTTTGGATACATAGCTGAATCCTTGTTTAAAACTGAGGTTTTGCCAGGTAACATTGGTTATCTGCGCTTTGACATGATGCTGGACATAGAAGTGGTAAAAGGAGTTGGACTACAGCTCCTAAATTCAGTGTGGAAGAAGATAGTGAACACTGAAGCCCTTATAATTGATATGAGGTACAACACCGGTGGGTACTCCACAGCGGTTCCCCTCTTCTGCACGTATTTCTTTGATGCTGAACCACCACAACATCTCTACACCATTTATGACCATGCAACCAACACCCTGACTAAAGTCATGACATTTTCTCACATTAGGGGTCAAAGATATGGATCCTCAAAGGACCTTTTCATCCTGACAAGTCATATGACCGGCTCACCAGCTGAATTATTTGCTCGCACCATGAGTGACCTTAATCGAGCTACAGTTATTGGAGAGCCAACAACCGGAGGGTCTTTGTCCAGTGGGACCTATCAGATTAGGGACAGTGTACTGTACGCCTCCATTCCCAACCAGATTATTTTAAGTCCCACAACTGGGAAAGTGTGGAGCTTTTTGGGAGTGGAGCCACATGTTTCCACCCAGGTTACTAAAGCTCTTTCAGTAGCACAGACAATTATAGCAGCAAGGCTCATGAAGAAAGAGCAAGAACAATGAAAAAGGTATCCACTTTTAGAAGACGTTTATTACACATAGACAGAAGTTTTAATTTTGAAAGCATTTCCTGTAGATTATTGCTAAAATAATTGACAAAGGATGATGCTTAACAACACTACTATATTGCTATGTCCTCATATCAAGAATTATTGTGAATCATCAGATAATATTTTCAAAGCATTTGTTTATGGCAGCATCATGTCAAATATAGGAAACTGCTTGTTCTTTGATCTAATCTTGTCATGTTGAACCCTTTGTAAGTCTATTGTTTATATAACTATTGTAATATTCAGTTATAAAGCATAGGTAACACAGGCCAATAGCACTGTAAATTAGCAGTTATGTCCTATCATATGAGATTACATACTTGAAGACGTGTATGTAAAATAAATGAACACAAAAAGAAAAGAAGAGCATGAATTCCAGCAATATAAAGTGCATAAGAAGAGGTAGTTGGCTTAAAACCGTAGGAAAATAATAATTTTGGTATTTATCGCGAGGTTTATGGCATCTGTGTGTTGAGTCCTCCTGAAAAGATTTTTTATGATTGAGATTGTGGTTAAACTAGAAGAATTTTCATCTTTTTGTATGTGAAATTTGCCCATCCACATTAAGAGTCTGGTTATGTGAGTTATTGGTTTGTTTTTCAGTTCATATATGCTTATTATATTTTCAGAGGCAATCATCACTTTCTGTCAACTTTTGGTCAAACTGAAATGTTCCACATTATTCCAAAGTAAATGAATACAAGAAATGTGGTTTAATCATTTGTTACAAAAAAGCACTGGTTCACAAAGGGAAATATCATGTAATATATATGTATGTATAAATGAATTAGTCTGATTTTATTTGACATGTAAAACTGCTAATGATTTAGCCAGATTTTTCACTAATTAATATTAGTGATAATTTAGTTAAAGTGACATTTACTTCTGTTTTTTGGGAGGCTTTTTCTTTTACTTTTGCTCATGTATTTATTTTTTGTTATGTGAATTCCTCTAGTTATTAGTGCCTGTGGTTGGGCCTCCAATGTGTCACTGGTTAAATGTAATTTCCTGAGTTAACTTGGTTAAGTTAATATTTTTACTTCTGTTCAGGGAGAGTTCTTTTGTGCTCTAATGTCCAGAAGAGGGAGCTCTTACCAAGCAAATCTGTGGTTCCTGTTCACCTCAACTGAACTACTTTACTGCAAATAAATGTGTAAAATGAATCAAACAGTAATTGTTATGTCTCTGAAATAATTGTTTTAGTTATTTAAAAATAAGGAACAGATTAGCTGCCTCTTTCTTACAAGTATTGTTCTTACCTGAAGTTTAGTTGTTTTTTTTTCTGCTTTCAAATTAAACACGCAATAAAACTCTTTCACCGCATTAATAGGTGAAAATTATAGATGATTTCAAATTGCATTTTGGCAATCAAACGACTTACTAAGGCACAATGAATGTTTATGGCATACTTAGAACCCTTCTAGATGTTTCTGTTATAAAACGGTGATTACCTGACACAGACAGCTTTAAATAACTGTCCAGACAACATTGTGCAAAGACCAAGATCCCTGCTTGTTACTACACATACATAGCTTGTTTGTTATTCTCTTCCGCAAACACTCAGGATAATGCGATTAGAAGTTTATTGCGGAGTAAATCCTCTTATAAAGGTGTTATCAGAAACCTTACAGCCAAACCAGTGCCACTTGTCAAAGGACCAAACTTGAGACGGAGGTTCAGCTTAAAACTTCCACTTCCTATACGCTCACTTTTTCTCAGACAAAAAAAATGGCAAAGACTCTTTTTCTGGTGGCATCTTTGCTACTTTTGGGGAATGTTTCTTTTCTGCATGCCTCGTTTCCACCCAGTATTATTGAAGACTTGGCAAAAATCGTCATGAACAACTACTGCTCACCAGAGAAGCTGGTGGGGATGAAGGAGGACATTGCAGCAGCCACAAGCAACACTGAAGTACTCAACATCCCAGACGGCGAATTACTGGCCGACGTCCTAAGCAATGGAGTCCAAACCACAGTGAGCGATCCACGGCTGATGGTCTCCTATGAACCAAACTATATTCCTGCGGTTCACCCAGAGATGCCTCCGCTGCCCCCTGAGCAGCTTGTTACTATTCTCCAGACATCCATCAAGCTAGACATCCTGGAAGGTAACATTGGCTACCTGAGAATTGATCACATCCTTGGGGAGGAGGTTGCTGAGAAGGTTGGTCCTTTGCTTGTAGACCTTGTCTGGAATAAAATCTTGCCCACCTCAGCTCTGATCTTTGACCTACGCTACACTGGTAGCGGGGACATCTCTGGCATCCCTTACATAGTCTCTTACTTTACCGAAGCCGAGCCTGTGATTCACATTGACAGCATATATGACCGACCCTCGAACACCACCACTAAGCTGATGTCTATGTCCACACTGTTGGGAGAGAGATACAGTGTGTCCAAGCCTCTGATTGTGCTCACTAGCAAAAACACAAAGGGCATATCTGAAGATGTTGCCTATTGCCTCCAGAGCCTGAAGAGAGCCACCATTGTCGGTGAGAAGACCGCTGGGGGCTCAGTGAAAGTCGATAAACTGAAAGTGGGCGAAACCGACTTCTACGTTACGCTGCCTACCGCAAAGTCCATCAACCCCATTACAGGCTCAACCTGGGAGCTGACAGGTGTGACCCCAGATGTGGAAGTCGGTGCAGAAGATGCCCTTGCTACTGCAATCAGGATTATCAACCTCCGAGCTCAAGTTCCAGGCATCATTGAGGAATCAGCCAGCTTGATTGCCAACAATTACGCCTTTGAGAGTGTTGGAGCAGATGTTGCAGAGAAGCTCAGAGAGCTTCTGGCAAATGGAGAATTCAGCAGTGTTGTTTGTAAAGAAGGTCTGGAGACAAAGCTGTCAGCTGACCTCAAGACCCTTTCCGGCGACAAGAGTCTGACGACCACCACCAACACTCCAGCCCTACCACCAATGGTAAATTGATCTTTTCTTTCATTGTTTGACTGATATGTTGTCAAAGGTTCTCTTAAGGTACAGCATAAGTTTAAAAACTTTTGGGTAATCTCCAACTGAAGATATCTGAAAGAGAACTTTCTTTAAATATGGAACACATTAGGTTTTACAAATGCTTTCAGATGCTTCAATCTGGTAGCATCACAAAGTAAGTTAAAAATATTTCAATGCGAGATGTCTTTTGTGATGCAAATGTCTGTCTGTGCTCATGTTGCAGGAATATTCTCCAGAGATGTACATTGAGCTGATCAAAATATCCTTCCACACTGATGTGTTCGAAAACAACATCGGCTATCTCCGATTTGACATGTTTGGAGACTTTGAAGAAGTCAAGCCGATTGCCCAGATTATTGTGGAGCACGTCTGGAACAAAGTTGTGAACACAAACGCTATGATCATTGACCTCAGGTGGGTTTTCTTTTCTGCCTTCCTTTCAGCTCATGTGTAAATTGTAGCTAGTGATGTATACTGCCATCTTTGCTTATAAATCTGTGGCATCTCAACAAAGACAACTGAACTTAGCTTATTCTCTGAGTTTCTGTGGGATCCTGCCTTTCTCGAATGCGTAAAAATGTAACAAAAATGTTCTTTTTTTGTTTTATTCTTTGATGTGCAGGAACAACCTTGGTGGACCGACAACAGCCATAGCAGGTTTCTGCTCTTACTTCTTTGATGGGGACAAGGAGATTCTTCTGGACAAACTCTACGACAGACCATCTGGGACCACAACTGAGCTACGAACTCTGGACGAACTTACTGGTAATAAAAAGACAATTAGCATTATTATAAAAAAGACCTTTGCTACAGTGAAGAAAGTCGACTAAGAGTTATCCAACTTGATTTCAACCTCTCTTTCAGGTGTAAGGTATGGCTCCAAGAAAAGCCTCATCATCTTGATCAGCAAGGCTACGGCGGGTGCCGCGGAGGAGTTCGTTTACATCATGAAAAAGCTAGGCCGCGCCATGATTATTGGCGAAACCACTGCCGGGGGTTCCCACCCACCAAAGGTCTTCTCTGTTGGTGAGAGCAACATCTTCCTCAGCATCCCAACAGTCCACTCCGAAACTTCAGCCGGGCCAGCCTGGGAGGGAGTGGGTGTCACACCCCACATCCCCGCCGCGGCTGACGCTGCCCTTGAGGTGGCCAAGGGCATCTTCAACAAGCACATGGGAGGCCAGCAGTAAACAGCTTGCTGTGGAGATCTCTGTTTCCCCTTGGCAATGAATTCTGGGCTTATTTGTGAGAACAATGTAGGTCAGGGTATGCTGCTCCTAATTCTCAAAATACTTAAACCTTGTTGTTTTTTTTTTCAATTTAGAGGCTCAGTTGTACGTAGGGTAATGACGGCTACTTCCGCAAATGAATGGAAGTGGAAAAACTATTGTAATTCTTGTGTAAACGTGAGTATTACTGCATGTGTGAGTGTGTAAGTGGATGTAATATGCTTTCAACATTTGCTTTTCCTTGTTATGTCTTGTTAAGACTTGTTATGCCAGGTTTGAAAAATAATCACCTTAAACATCTAACGTCTCCACATGTGAAGTCGTAACTGTGGATGTGGAATGTTTGTCCTAAATTTCAGGTCATGTGGACCTACTTGGGTTGTATCAATTCCATGGGTGAGACCCAATAAAAATGGCTCATAAGTGTGTGCCTCATTTTAATTTAATGTGAAGAGGAAACAAAAGGTTTCTTTCAAAAAACATGTCCGAAATGCAACTTGGAGTTAATTCAGTCCAAAACATTTCCTAGACTCTTGCCCCCTTTGGCACTAAACACAAAGGCAGTGCAAGTTTATTTGCACATCACCACTAATGCACAAAAATAATTGGAGGTGCTTTACAGTAAAAACGTTACATTTGTCTTAAAATGAACATTATATAGGTTTAAGCAATGGTAAGCTTGGATTTAAGAGTAAACAATAAATTGGTCAAGTACGGGACAAAATGTTGACGACTGTGATGGCGATGATGTTGGGTATGAAGTCGACTTCATGAGTTTGTCTGTGTGAAGACTTAAACAGGAGCAGATTAAAGGTCCAGTACAAGCAAATATTTCTCAGAAGAGAAAGAAAAAAAAAACTGGACAGAAAATAAATCAGACAATAACAAAATTGAATTTCTCCCAATACACCAGTTCCCAGCTACAGTCCAAGGTTTACTGCATGCTAGGTTTACTGGAGCTGATAATTAAAATAATAAACTTTATTTATGTATCACCTTCCAGCAATGTCTGGCGTTGAGCAAAACGTTTTACAAAATAAATAATTGCAGGGCGCAACAAAACGGAATGAGCGCTAGTTAAAATGAAACCATGATAAAAGAAGGTAAAAAGAAATGAAAAAAAGCGTCAAACAAAATCCATTCGGTCTTGTTCTTATTTAAGTGGAGAACAGATTTGAGAAAGCCGATGCTCAACGTTGCCTATGGAGTTTAGCCTCTGTCCCACATTTGCCCAGTACTGAAGAGTCACAAGAAGAAAAGGATCGCGGTAGGAAAGCCACAAGGACACATGTAAAAGGAGCTCTGATCAGATGGAACCAAAGCTAAATGTTCTGATCTGATCTACATGCTAAATACAAACTGTGGAAGAAAACAAGACATGAGTGTGAGCACACTGTCCGAGGCATGAAACACGGCAGAGGCAGAATCAGGCTATAGTGATGCTTTTCACAACAGGGTCAAGAAAGCTTGACGATGGTTAGAGGTTAACAGAGGGCAATCCTAGAAAAAAAACTGTTAGCTGCAGAACAGCTTGGGACACAGCAGTTCTGGGTGCACTTAAGCTAATCTGCTAATAGTTGAACCGATTTTATTCAGTATTTCAGCGCTTTGCTAACTTTGAAAATATTTAGTGTACTTAGCATTCTTAGCTTCCTTAGCATTATGCTAACTTTGAAAACATTTAGCGCACTTAGCTTCTAGTGAATAAATTTTTTCCAGATGAATTCTAATTTACTTGGCTGTTTTGTAAACATTCAAGTGAATAAAGTTTGACATCTCTGTTGAGGGTTTGGTTATTGACTGTTAAGAAGTCTTCAAGTACTTAGACATTTATATTCATGCTCTATTCAAGTTTCTTCTTTTCTTGTTTTCCCTCACTTACTATTATTATTATTATTATTATTATTATTATTATTATTATTATTATTATTATTATTATTATTATTATTATTTTGTGCAATAACTGAATTTCAAACAAGAAACCTACAGGAATAAAATAAAACATGGACAGTAGAAAACAGGATATAAATACAATATCTCAGTGCATTATAGAACATGTCAATTGTAATGCCAAAAGTACATTGGTGTTGCTGTCTTTCAAGGAAAATATCATTTTAATTGACATTAGCGCTTTAGCACGTTAACATTAGCTTCCTCTAAATACAGTGTTGGTGTAATACAATAGTCTAAGTGCTTTGGGGTTGGGAGAACTAACTTTTTATTTAGTGCCAGTGCCCACCAATGGGCCAAAGCTTCACTTTTTACCAGGACAAAATTAAATATTCATTTATGCACATGCATTTATTTTCTGATTGCCTTCAAATTCTTTTAGCCAGTAATTGCCTCTTGATAATTAGTTTATATTTTTATGTCACCTTAGCCACAGCCATGAAAACATGTGAGAATATCTATGATGTTTGACTTAACACTTATTTATGCACTGTAACATGTACAGTGTTCCTTATTAATGTGAGTTTCTTGATGAAAGCCAAAAATCCTATTGTACGGTAACCTTTCTGCAAAAAGTGAAGTAGCACTTTTTGCAGACAAAACAAAAGGTTATTTCAGCCCTTTGTTTATTAAGCTGTATTTCCAAGAATACGGCTGTAATCACTTCACTACAAAGACACAAAATCTTACCAAGTCTTGTTTTTATGCAAACATCTTGGCACTCTTGAAATAAGATAAAACAAACTTACAGGTAACTCTACAGGAACAAGTACTTTTTCTTCAGTATTAATGAATCGTTGACTTACAACAAGCTGCTTTATCTTGCTGAAAAGTTACCTTGTTGTCTTATTTCAGGTGTGCTAAGGTATTTGCAGCAGAAACTAGTCCAAAATTACTTTCTAGGTTTTAGTGTTTTTGCAGTGTAGTAAGAAAATCAAAGGCTATATGACCAGCTAAGCTTAATTTAGTGTAAAGAAAGGTGTTAATGAAGGTGCTGTGCTGATAAAGGATTGTAATAATCATTCTGGAGCATTGTTTGGTTTGACCCATCCCATTCCCTGGTAAAAATCTGCTGTCAGCCATGAGGGAGGTGCAAAATCGGATCTTAACCCATTTTTTCCCCCCGTCTGTCTCTCCTCCTCAAGATGAAACATGAAACCTGGGCCACTTCAGTGGAGTCTGTCCCATGGGCTCCCACTTCTTCCAGCGCCAAACACCACCGCTCTGCAGAGCCCAGATCCCATTCGGCATTTTTCACCTCCAAACTGAGACTTTGACAGAACACTGCTTTTTAAAAACAAATCATTTCTTCAGCGGACGTTGGATGTTTTTCTCGGAGGTGCGGGGGAGATGCAGAAGAAATGCAATTCTTCTGCATCTGAGAAAAAGCATCTCTCCATCTGAGACTGTCACTGGACTGGTCCTGGTTATGCACTGAGCTTTAAGCCGAAAGACTTTTCTTTTCCACTAGCTGAACCCTCCGTAAGAACACTTGCGGAGAGAAAAACATTACTTTTTTGTGTTCCTGCAAAAGACTAAGGAGTAAAAGTTTGGAGAACTGTGCTGAACATGCGTCCGGTTCTGGTTCTGGTCGGATTATTTCTGCTCTCTTCTCCATCAGCAAGAGCGGAGCCGGAGCTGCTGGAGGAGGAAGAGGAGGAGGAGGAGAGCTCCTGTCACGGCGCCTTTGACCTGTACTTTGTGCTCGATAAGTAAGTGGAACCGATTCGGCTGGTCATTTGAAAGGCACTAAAACTAAGAGAAAAGCAGAATGTTGTTGCAAAACTGTCAAACGCTCACAGACACAATGAGTTTTTCCATCGTTGGTTTGGATTTTCATGCCTTCATTTGGGGGGAAATAAAGTGACAAATGTAAGCATGAGGAGAAAACTAGGGCAAAATTCTTAAGGAATTCAGCAACAACAAAGCAGCACATGTTTACCAAAAAAAGGTTAGTTTCAGAACATTGAAAACTTTCATCTTACATCCAAACATATAATAACTACTTCTGACTGTTGGAAAGTTACGTTTTAAGCCATTTTTAAAGCTAATCGTTCATTTGTGTTGGTTGGTAAGCAACTGCAGCCTCAAGCAATGACGCTGGTAAACTGAACAGAGTTTTGCTGACGAAGCGAAAAGCAGCAGCGATGACGCGAGAGCCACAAAATCAGTGTGTATGGAGGGCCAAACGTGCTGAAATTCAACATACTAGTGAATCATTAAATCTTAACTGAAATGCTTGAAGGGTACAAAATAATGTATAATATTTGGTTGTGCACACACAATTTTTATATTTTTGTTATACAAATAAAAATACATTTTTTTGTGTCTACAAAGAAAAGTTTTTCTAGAAGTTTTCTAGTTTATCAGTTTTTCTTCTTTTTCGTCTCTACGTTTAGCTTTATAAATCTCAAAATGTGTTTTGAGGAATCTCTGTCCAGTCTTCAATGTTTATTGTCAATCCAGCCCAGTCCTAGATCTCACTCGGTGCAGATTTGATGTTTTCTATTTGTTGAAATAATTCAGGCCTCATTAGCTGTACAAGTAACTACTTTTGAGAGGTAATTTTTCTGTTTTAGATTGATGAAATATTGCCAATCATAAACGGACATACCTCACTTGTTTTCTCTAAATAGCTGCGCTATTATTTCATTTCCCAATCTGACATTTCGTCTTCGGTGGTTGGCAGTAGTGAGGGTAGGCATTTTCAGTTTTGATTCCTCAACTGTAGGTAACAGTCACAAAAACGATTGAACTGAAATAATTGCTAGCATGTGCTAGCTTTAGCATTACTATCTATTTGCTAATTGCTTGCAAAGCATTTCTTTTTACCAACAATGCTTAAAACTGAGTTGAAAAAATTATTTAAAAGTGATAAGGACTCTTTCCACTGATGCAAAGATGTTGACCACCAGTTAAATGTGCAATGTGTTTTTTAGTCAGTTCTGACAGTCTGAAACAGTGTTTTCCGACCTACATTATGTAATTCGTCATTAAATAAAATAGAAGGAAAATGCCTAATTCACCAAATATGTTATCAATTACATAATATAAGAAATATATGTATTATTTACAAAAACCACTTACAATTGTTTTTCCATTTAATTTTTTATTTCACAAAGACGTGCTGCTGTACATGACATATTTAGTTCATCTGTCCGTCAGGTGGGCTAACACAGCTCTGGTCAACATGATTGGTCGGAAGTTGAGTTGCTAGGCAGGCTAACCAATCACGTCTTGAAGACAAAATGATAGGTCACACTGATCATAATACATTTTAATTTAAGTTCTTGCTTGATTGATTTATTTAATAAGTAGTAATGACACTTAATATCTGTTTATTTGAAAAACTATTGCGAGATAATTATGCAAACAGAAATATGTCTACTGAATTGTGGCACTTTTGGCCTTCCACAGTCCACCTCTTCAACTCCACTTTCATAAACTGTCAGGTCACATCATTCCGAAAGAAAAAGCAAACCCTCAAATATGTCGGGGAGGTTTTTTTCCCTAAAGGTAGCGATTCTTTTTACCTCAGTGACCTCGTCACTGACCACTCTTTTCTTTTCCATGCTGTACGCCCACATAGGAAAAATGTTGTGGCTAGGTGACATCTCAGCACTGGACTTCCGCAGCTGGAGAGAATATAAATACAAGAGATACTTCTGGAGTGCTCGCTGTTTTCCGTGTGTCTGGTTTCCGTCATTTTATGCCAACCTTACAACTTCTTTTCCATTCAGATTAGTGACTGAAATAAAGAACAACTCAGATGAACCACATCCACTGTACACCTAAAATATACTCTAAAGGCCACACCAAAGTAATAACTTTTGACCCACATTGTTCAGTGTAATAGCTTACCATGTCTATTAATGAGCTTGACTTGGATTATAGACTACAATGTGACAGGAAGAAATGAAAAGTGAAAAAATAGGGGTGCAATGAGAGTTCATGCTGAGACCTTGTGATATTTAGACTCCACAATGTTTCTTAAAGTTAAGGTTTGCAAGTTGTTATCTAGTTGCTCTTCACAGGACTTTTTCTGAAGAATTCAATTTAATTTATTGTAATGATCCTCTGATTTGAAAGGGGGACATTTTCCATAAATCTCTCTTAGAGACTTTTCTTTCAATCAGAAGGGAGTTAATATTTAGTTTGATCTAGTTTTCTCTTTTTAGTGTCGTATTTGACAGGTGACTTTGGAGACAGATTGTCAAGTTGATAACACACGATCACATAAGAAATGAAATTACATTTACGTTGTCTATCTTGCAGTATTTTCTATACTCGGCCTAAAGAGAAAGGCATCATTTTTCAATTAACAATGTTAAATATTGTCATCTGACTTATGGCCTCCTATCAGCATTCAGGCAAAGAATATGATTTCAATACACACAATCCGGACTGCAATTGATCATCTACAATACTTAGACTGATTAAACATGAACTGAATTATTCTGTACTGATTTGTTTTTATTGTTTTTTTTTTAACAAATCTAGCAAAGGTTTCACAGATTACAAACTATATTTTAAAGAAACTGTTTTGTGTAGATTAATCCAGTCCAGGTTTGACCACTGAGTATTTCAGATGTTCAACTAACGCTGTAATCTAGTTACCTCAAAAGTGGCAAACTATCGACTTAGCTTAGCGCTAATAGGACGCTCCAAAGCAGATTCCAACTTTGGCGTCATGAAAAAATAATAAGGCCAGTCGCAGTATTGTCATAACGTTTACACATCATTGTGTCGATGTTTCTTTTTGTCTTACTTAACACGCTGCCATACCAATGACTCAAAATTGGTGGGGCTTTATTAGCTTTACTAGCTAACACAGCTACGTTAGCTAACAGTTCATATGGCTGTTTTCTAGCCATATTAACAGTCTAGTAGCCTCCACATTACACCCAACAACTGCAGAAGGATTTTCTGCCTTGCTTCAAAATATCATAATGAAAGTGTAAAAGTTTTAGTTTATATAAACGGGGTTTTCTCTGCATATGCACACCAGCCTTTCTCAACTGGTGGGCCTTTGACTGGTCAAAAAAAAGGCAAGAAAAATAATCTATTGCATTTCCTCTATTCACACTTCTTGCTGTAAGTGACAATAAAGCCATGTATTAGTGTTGATGCCAATCGCTTCTAACCATAGGAGACTTGCGAAGTTTGTTTGCACATGCTCACTGAGTACGGTGAAACTTTGGCACGACGTAGAATATTAGCTACTATTCTCCTGAGAAACTAAAGGATGACGACGGGATGAACTGGAAATGTTCACATTGCCGGGCAACGTTGAGGGTCAGCATGCTAAAATTTGACGCTGCTCTGCGATGAACCTTCCGTTCTAAACTCCTTGTTGCATTCAGCGCTAGCCGCCTCTGCGAGAGTGGCTGCTCTGCTCTGGTTCAGCTGAAGATGAAACACAGAAACAGACTGAACACTGAGGCCGACATCAGAGCTGCTTTCTCTACTGCAACTCCACACTACGAAGGTCGGAAGAGGAGCAAAACATGCTCCGTTCTCAGATTATCTCCAGAACTTAACACTTATATATGGTGCATTTAGCATAAAAACAGGAGGCAGTGATTTAATAAGAGACCGAATGTAAAAAAAAAAAATTTTTTTAAACTACCGAAAAATGGTGTTGACTGGATTGTAGCTTGTCAACAAGGGGGCATGTTGGGAACCAGTTGAGAACCACTGCTTTATCCCATGTACTAACCAGGACTTTCATATGACAAATCCAATTTTCTACACCCACAATTACACCACATATTGGGTGTTGTGGAACAACATCTCCTTCAAAATACATCAGGGTGCAGCTATGTACAAAGATGATCTTGCCAGGACAGCAGGAAACTACTCCCACATTCATGGGGCTCCACTGGACACTCAGCACAAAACGTTACGACGACGTGCAGCAGTTAGACTCTGTGCTGCACTGACAGGTGTGCAGTGGCTGGAGAAGAAACAAGGCTGGACACCCAACTAGCTTGTCAAACTTGGTGGTATCCATTCGGATTGTGGGAAATTAAGGAATTTATCCTGAGAAATGTATGCAATTTGTACACTCAACTGTGAAATCTTAGCCGTACACAGGACAGTGTGCGCTGAGTCCATGCGGCTCGCAGAATATGCACAGTTCGCCAGCGTACATGGGAAACTACAGAAGACTTTAAACCAGTAGACCCAAACTGCAGTCCCTGAGGGCCAGAGTCCTGCAACTTTTAGATGTGTCCCTTGTCCTACATGCTTGAATTAAATGGAAAAACCGTTGCACTAGCATGCAGTCCAGCTCTACAGAGCTCTGTTAATAAGCTAGCTGAAGCAGAAAGAGACACATCTGAAAGTGGCAGGACAGCGACCCTTAGGACTGGAGTATGAGACCACTGCTTTACACTTAGGTGGAGGTTCGCCTTCCGACGCGGCAGCTACCCGAAGCGTTCAACCTACAGTAGAACAGTTTAGCTTCAAACATGTCCATCTGTTAGAATGGCCCACTCAAAGTCCAGAACCAAAAAAAAAGCAATTGGCAATTTGTGGCAAGACTTGACAATTGATGTTCACTGGAGCCCTCCATCCAGTCAGAGGTGGAGTGATTTTGCATAAACAAAGTGGGCAAAAATGCCTCCAGATGGGGCAAAGATGGTAAAGATTTACCCAAAAGACTTGCAGCTGTAACTCCAGTAAGGGAGGGTAGAGGGTCAAATATGAAAACACGCCACATTTTTCAAATTTCGACTTGGAGAACTTATTGTTTATGTTTTAAGGTTTATCCTGTTTAATCTTTTTGTTATTACTTTGAACATTTAGGTCACAGTGGACTCAACTGCAGCAATCTGTTTTTAACCATCAGATTATTTAAATTATATTCCTATGTTGGCCCTTCTTTTTTTCTTCTAACTTACAATACTGGAGCAAAGCCAGAGGGGAGGAGACAAACAAGAGCGCACAGGAAGCAGCAGTGTTTATGGAAAATCTGGTCTTCATTTGGAGAGCAACATGTTGCACGCAGCACCTCCTAAGGCCCCGATTTTGGTTCCCCGTTGAAAAATGGAAAACAATAAGCTTCACACAGCTTAGCATGCTGGGGACATTTACAGCCGCTCAACCCGCCGGCTTTGTGTAAAGCACATTTTCAATATAATCCATACAATCGGTCCTAGTGCCCCAGTGGGCCTGCAGAAACAAAACAAAAAAAATAGAACAGCTCCACAGATGTGCAGGACAGCGTTCGGTGTGTGTCTGCGAGGTAAACACTGACATATGCAGCAAATAAGAAAACAGAACCCTTCCCCCCACATTGTGAGACGCTATAATTAGGAGTCGTGTTTTGGTGGCCATTCTGATGGGGACGATGACTAAACAGACGTCATTTGTGGACTTCAAAGGCGGGGAGCTCATTGGAAACATGCCTCTGTCTTCTGGTGGAGTTGACCTTCCGCACAACACAAATCTGAGTCAGTTTATAGGACACAGGCAGACGTGTGTTGCTTTCTGTTTGTCTATCAAATAAAACGACAACAAATCGCACTGAAGACTGTGCGCTTGTGTCGTGTCAAAATGTGGAAATGCTCAACTTTGCATATACAGTGGGATCTCTTTAAACGCTTTTACGTCCTAACATCTGTTTTTCATGGCTCTTTAACCTGATGGTCTTTAAGCTCATTTGCAGTTTTACCCTCAAAGCTGCGCTCGTTAACATGGTTATTCCTAATTAGCGCCAAGACTAAGAAAAACATGCCACTGAGAGTGGGGGCGGTGTTGCGGAAAAGGTGGATTTTTGCAAAAAGGAGCGGTCGTCGAAAGAAGAAAAGGATCAGGGGATTGTGTCTAGGGAAGGTACTGATGCTTTGACCCAGAAATAGTTCTCCAGATGTATTTACTGCAGACTTGGGATGATGAAGTCATGTCATGGCTCTGGCATTCGGGGCTGGGCTTGTTCAGATGCACTGCTGGCTGGATGGCTGGCTGGCTGGCTGGCTGGCTGGCTGGCGTGCAAAGGGCACAGTGGTGGCCAATGGCCGTACAGCTTAATGGGTGGAACTGAGTCATTGGGGAGTAGGTTTGGAAAGTGCCATTATTAGTGAGGCATTAGGTCATTATTTTGTGCTTTGGTTTTTTGCTTTGCAGAAATATGAGATCTTTAACTTTAGGTTTCTGGCTGTGGTCAATGATAGGAAACATGTCGAAGATTTGTCTTTAGGCAATTAGCAGAAAGCTAACAGCTTGTTTGGGGAGTATACCACATGACGCTTGTGGCTGGGACTGCATTCCCAAACCTTGATGCTGCCATCCCCATGTTTCACCACGGGGCAGGTATGTTCAGGGTGTTGTCCAGCCTTAAGGCCTTAAGGCTGGACAACACCAGCCTTAACGCTGGTGTTCCATGGAGTGAAATAATCCATATTTCACTCCATGGAAGACTGCCGGACATGTCCGCGCAAAGGTACATTTTTACTACCTCATACATGGTGTTGCGCAGTAGACTGTGACTACGAGGTGATAAGGGTGAGAGTCGGCTCAAACAGTTGCAAGGACAAGTAGCATCTAGTCTCCCACTCTTTGTGTGGCACAAAGAGTGGTGTGTGGTGGCTGTCATGACACCCAACTAGCTCCTCAAACCTGCTTGCATTCATTCAGATTGTGGGAAATGAAGGAAATTGTCACAATACATGCAAGAAATTGGTATGTGCGACTATGAAGACTCAACCGTTCAACCGTTTCTTTTGTTTTGTATTTACATGCAGTATTTATTCATAAAATTTGCGTAGTTAAGTCATTTTAACCTTGTGTTGTACAACCTTTGTGTTTTAGCAAGACAATTACTAATTGTCCAGGATCAACAGATGAAAAATAGCCTTTTAGCTAATTCTGGCACATTTAGAGAAATGCTAATTAATGTGCACTATCCTCCCGAATGTATTAAATTTTAATTTCAGAATGTGCACAGTATGGCCAAGTATGTGCAAGCCTATAGTTTTTCACTGTACATGGTGTCACAAGTTTACATGAAAGGCAAGCAAGTCACTACTTTCAGCAATGGCTTTCTTCATGCCACTGGCTTGGTGAGGTCAAATCTGTGGAATATCAGACCAATAGCGGTCCTATCCACTGGTTGTCCTACCTGAGCTGTGGACCTCTGGAAACCTTCCAGAGTTACCCTTAGCCTGAAGCTGCTTCTCTCTGCTCAGTCATGCTAGGTGGACGGCCATGTCTTGTTTGGCTTGCAGTCGTCTCATTCTGTTGGATTAAGCAATACTCTGTAAGATGTTAGAGAACTTGGAATAATTCACTCACAGTAAAAGTTCTCTGCTCCAGCTCTGGACCGAATAAAGTTGAGCTTTTGGTCCGCACTCGTAAACAGACCAGGACCGGGTCTTATTTTCCAACGGCCCCTAACCGACATGGATCTGGATTACTGATCTGGAACAGGTGTTATAGAAATACTGCTTTTGGCCCAGATGTGGCACAGACATGCTATTCATATTACATTTTCTAGGCTGATTTGGCCCAGACTGGACAGGATCAGAGTTTAAATGTTTTTTGCATGTGTCAGGCGGGCTCATGAGCCTCCTCTGACTGTTATGAGTGGATCTGGTGATTTGTGAACGGATTTGGCCAAGATCTGGATGCTGTCTGGACCTAACAATCATATTAGGTGACTTCTGAAAGCTATTGGTGGCCCTGGATTTTATTTTGGGGTATTAATATAAAGTACAAATGACTGTCCCATATTTTAGATCATTTTAGAAGCATTTATCATTTTAAAGGGTCAGTATTGTGCATTTTCCAGGCATATTCAACATAATCAAGTAACTATGTTACCTTCAGTTGTTGTAAAAATGTTGTATATTTCAAATATGGCTGAAAAGAAACTTTACTTTGTAATTTAACTCCTTAATATTGGGCCTGTGTCTCTTTAAAAACACCAGCTCTTTCTGAAACAACACCTTCAGGAAGTCATAACAACATGGCTCCTCTATTAACCCTGTAATGATGTTTTTACCAGCAATACACTAAGAAGCAGCTTGTGTATTGAGCTCAGTAAATGAGCAGTTCCACCAGGTGTTTGCTAATTGCTGATGGCTAGTCTGGAGATGGGGGGGAGGGGAAGGCTGCTCTGTGAGGTGGAAACTTGGAAATTGCAGCTCTGAGGAGGAGCTTTATGTTAAAGGCGGGGCTAGGTCCACCCAGGTGTTTTGCACAACTGAATGGTTGCCAAGGAGATTAAAGGATGTCTCAAACATGCATGAAGGAATCAAAGCAACACTCCAGGTATGTTTTGATGAGGGAATCACTTTATAGCATGACGTAAAGCTCCAAAACTTGACCTTACATATTCTTTAATTCCACTTCACACTATGGACAACTTTTTGCTGGTCTGAAATCCCAGTAAAAAAACCCAACAGTTTGCTGTTTTAATGTGAGAAACTGTAAACCATAATACATCTGCTTATGGGCATTATGATGTAACTGATTAAGTATGACTGGGTCAGAGTTTGCTGTTTTGTAAGGCCCAGATGTCCGGAAGAGCGGTTTTGGGTCTGTTCCTGGAAAATACTGACATCCACCTACGCTCACCTAAAGCTAACCTCAGGCTGATTTGGTGCTGCTGAATAAGCGCATCTCAGAAAACGCTTCATATTAAAAAAAAAAAAGAAAAAAGAAAAAAAGAAAAGTTTTCATCAACTCAAGTCTTTTATAAACTTCTCATACACTCCTATTCCTTTGTCTCAACTAGTTTTACTGAGGCATTCGCATTCTAAGTATAGACTTTCCTTAGTGCAGCCACAAGCTAACTCACTGATGTGACTTTGAGTCATGCTGCCTGAATCCAGCCGAGTCAGCGGAAAACCTAGAGTGCAGCTGCAGCCTGTAAATACTTTGGACATGTCTGAAAACGCTCAGGAACGACAGCTCTGCTGATAGGCCTCTTTCAGAAAGCTGCTGTTGTGTTTGCAGCAGGAGGTTGCCGCTGGTCAGACATCATGTTTCAGTCTTTTAAAGGCTTCGAGAAACAAGAAAATTACTTTATTTTATTTTATTTTTTTGTAAAGTCTTGTATTTAGTGCAAAATGTCTGCTTCCCTTACGCATGCAGAGCATCACAGAGCATCACAGAGCACACATTCAGGCCTGGGAAAGCCTGGCCCAATAAAGAGCCATTGAAGCCCGACTGCAAAGCCTCTAACAACTTGCATCCAGCAGTTTTCACCAAGCAATTTTTCTTGGTTTCGGGATGGATGCCCGGTATTAGCTTAGCAATCATGTCCTAAACACTTTGACTTGTGCAACTGCTGTACACGTCGGTTAGTGGTTCTAAAATGAATCCATTTGCCGATTGGCTGCAGCCTGGGGTGGTGTGGGTAAGAGGCCCAGCTATCGTGGCAGACTGCCTTCTCGGTGGAGGTGGGGTGTGTTTTCTTTTTGAGGCCTCTACCCGTGAGAATGGCACCGAGGGCTGAGATTTCATAGCAGGGGGAGAATTTTCTCACATGCAGTCTGGAAGGGAAGAGCAAGCTCCAGTTGGTAGAAACTAACTAAGTGTTGGACAATTTCTTTCCAACCACCAGTTGCCCTTAATGAGGTAGTTAAAGTAGTTTCCCATATCTCTGAGCTTCAAGGAAAATGACACGTCTTTTTGAGAGTCGGCACATTTACAGTCAGACACTAGCAATCAGGACTGAAATCTGGGTGTGGTGATGGACTCTGACCACGTAAATATAGATACAAAGTCGGCCTTTTATCACCTGAAGAACATTTCCAGGATTACAGGACTAAAAGGACTAATGTCGCAGCAAGATCTGGAGAAATTCATTCATGCATTTATGTTTAGACGCATTGATCTTTAGCCGCCTTAAAAAAAAACAAAAGAAAAAACAAGTTAACAGATCTGTGTATCGGTGTATAAGTGTGAGTGCAAATGGGTGAATGTGACTCTAGCGTAAAGCGTTTTGAGTCGTCAAAATGATTGGAAAAGCCCTATGTAAGTTCAGTCCATTTACCATAAAGACTTGTTGTTTCAACACGTCCAGACTTCTGGTTCTGGCTCTCGTTCTGGTTCTGCTCTGCATTCCCAGAACCAAACATGGAGGTGCAGCGTTAAGCTTGTGCACCACAAATCAGGAACAAACTCACAGAAAACTGCAAAACAGCCGAAACACTGAGTTCCTTTAAATCCACATTCACCTGTTTAGAGCTGCTTTTGATTAGTAGCAAGTGGAGCACTGATCAACATGACTGATGTGTGTTTGTTTGATGATTTTGATGATGGCATTTGCCATTTCCCGTTGGCACTAGACTGTCATGTAAAATATGAAAATATGACCAATCAACCATGACATGGTTTTCCATTTAAATTGACAGACCAGACAGGGAAAACACTCATGAGAAAATCAGTCAAGAAAGTCGTGTTTCGCTTCATATCCTGTTGTTGAATGTTGCCAAGTTAAAACTGTTTTGGCAATATAATCTAAACAGACAGTAGAGCACATGCATTAGTTTTCCTGTTCTACCTCGAGCTCCCAATCATTCCACTAGATCAACATGTGTCCCTTCTCTAAAACACACATTGTCTGAATCATTTTCTGCCGGTTCAGCGATCCCAATCTCACTCAATCAGCAGAAGAAACAAAAATAATGTATTTGAAATGATTGGATGTGGGGTTTTTTTCACTGAGTCTTTGTAGACAGAAAAGGAGACATGTGGATAATCCCTCCCTCTCCTTCAGTCAGTCTGTTCAGCATCGCTGACCGGTTCCCGTGCGTAATGCCTCCCTTTGATGCCATGGCGACTTGCATCGCACATATGCATTATGCCGGACCAGCGAAATCTCAACAGATGCTAAAGCATATGATATGGATTGTACCTGTTGAATAGAGCTTATGCAATATTTGATGATTGATATGTTCTAAACTGACTTGTTGAAAACAAGAAAAATCATAATCAAAATGCCGCCAGATTCCTACAAAGTATGACTAAAACAAATGAAATTTATTTTCACAACTTTCTCTTAATCTTTTAATGTCTTCATATTCTCCTTTTAAAGCGTGCCAGGAAGTTACTAAGATGATAATTCCCGTTGAGTGGGGAAAAAAATGACAAGCACTGCAAAAGAAATACCTGTCTCAAAACAAGTAAAAAAAAATATAGAAGACATTTTTCCACATCATAACAACTAAATCTGTCAAAGGACTTAACACCTTTTATCAATATTGAAGAATTATTGACTTAAAACAATTTCCCATGTTTTCCTAAAACGCTACTTGTAACTGAGCTTTGTCTTATTTCAACTGGACTGCGAAATTTGCTCTAGAAACTAGACAAAAAAATACATGGTGAGATTCTGTGTTTTTTAGCTGCTAGAAGAATGACTTAATCTTGGGTTTTACAAACAGCAGCTAACATTTACGGTCTTCCTCATTTCCGCTCTTGGGATTACAGCCAATCAGTAGCAAGCAAAACAATTAATCCTGAAACGGCTGCTTTGCTATTGCCTGTCAATAGTGTGTCAAGAGGCAAAGTGCTAAGGAATACTTTAGTCATGCCCTCCAAGAAAATAACAAAAACAAGCTCTGAAGTGTGTTGTTTTTACAACATGGTGTCAAGTTGCGAAAACTAACTTCCGTGTATTTAATTTTAAGTTTATGAGTCATGAGGAGAAAGTTAGTTTGCACAACTTCAGAGTAAAAAAACAAAAGGGACGAGTAAAGGAGGTGGAGGAGTTGGATTCTTTTCACAGATTATCTGTCTCACGTTACATTGTCACAACGTTTGAACAAACGTGAAAAACATATATATTTTTTTATAAAAGTTACACACTGCAGCTTTAACCTCATCAGAGAGAAGTTGAATGAATCACTAGGAAGTCCTTTTTGGCAGTGAAGAATCCCGATAAGCCAGCTGATTTAAAGCTAGCATATATTTTTGGCGTACCAACTATCAGACTCCTCATCGCTCCCTTGATCTTCCCTTCCTTTTTTATTTCTCTTTGTTCAGCCCAAGTATTTCTTAAGCAGACACGTGTTTTTCATTCTGCTCCTATCAAACACACTCTGTCGCCCCGTCTTCACAGACGTGCTCCTGCATAACCTCACGCTGCTCTCAGCTCGAGTTACTTTGTTGGCAAATTGGGCCACTGCTGATTCTTTAAACCGTTATATATATATATATACACACACACACTTTGGGCCCACAAACCTTTAAAACCGCACAATGTCAGGGCTCAGTCCGGATCATTAAAATTAGATCAAGAGATTTTAGCGGGAACTTAACGGGTTTTTAATCAAGACTCGCAAAACACAACGAGCCACTTCCTTCTGACGTTGTTTGGACAGGTGAGTGAAACTGCAAGCTAAGCCTCGGTCTCCACCCCAGATGGCCAGGCCGCTCCAACGCAAACAGCAGCGCAGAGTTAAAAGATAAGCAGAAGAAAACCAAAAGAGCAAGTCCTCAGCTTCGCCTCATGTTTCGTTAATACTCAGAGCTGATCCCTAACTCCTCTGTCAGATGTTCTCCACAGCTGATTTGTTCCTCTTTTTTATTTTCTTTCCACTCTCCACTGTTGCTATGATGGAACAAACGGCACAAGATGTTTGCCCCTGCTGTTATACTTCAGCTTCCTCTTGTCCGCGTCTGCAGTCCTTCTGTGAATGTTTCGGTTTACGCTGTACATTTCGCTGAACTAACCCTGCTCTTTTACCCCCGTGTTTTCTTTGGTTTTTTTTGTTTTTTTTAATCATTATTTTGGGAGGATTTTTGCTAAGCTTGTAAAGTCTTTGCTCAGTCAGCCTGATTGGAATGTAAGGCCTTGATGTGGGTGAGCAGCTCATGTAATCAGGAAAGAAAACATGAGATTTTTCTTTTGTGCTGAATAGCCTTTCTAACCATCTGATTAAACTGAAACTTACATAAGGAGAACATGTTCTTGTAGGAAATCTTATATTTACGATGCTTAATTCCTGCCTGGTGTCCAGCTTACTGCTCCTTGTTTTCCTCTTTAAAGGTGAACTTTCTGGTTTATGGTTGTGGCTTCATTACACAGCAATCCTAGCCCTACAGACACAAACACATCGGTAGACCTTTCTTTGCAAGACTTAACGCAGTTCGTCAAAGTTGTATGTAATGTCGAACATTGCCACAGCCTCAGTTTGACTTTATTTAATAGGTAAAATCAATTTTCAGAAAATGTTTGTCGTTTTTGCTATTGCGAATCTTGGGAAGGTAAACTCTTATTTGACTGTTTAAAAGGTGAAGTCACAGAGCTCCAGTTTGAGAACTTTTTTGTTAACTTTTGTGCAGATTTATTGTTTAATTTGAAAAGGAAGCAAAGTAGTTAAGTAATGAAAGCAGAGGCAGTTAAAAAAACATTAAGGAATTTGAAATAAAGAGTAACATGTCATCTGCATAAAGAGAAACCAAATCTGAAGCAAATATAAATGTGCTCACATCTTTGGAGGGATTTTACAAGAGGTTCAATGATTAACACAACCTAGCATGGTCCTAGTTTAACCTGAAACATTCAAATTTTTTTAATTATTGGTGTAAAAGAAGGCAAAATGGGGTAGACGTAACTAACATAGCTCTATTTCACACGTGTTCTTACACAAGAACACACTTTCTAACAAAGCAGTTCTGCTTAGCTAAGCTTTGCTTAATGTGGTTACGTAAGCTACTCTCTACGCAGCCTAACGCCTTCTTTTGTTTCACTCTTCGAATTTGGTCGCTTTGTTTGTTTCACAACTCTTAATCTCTCTGCCTCGTTAGTTAGCTAACAGGTGGTCCGTTTACTAACACGGCTGAAGCCCCTTCCTGTAAGGCTCTCAGCTAATAAAACTGCTGCAAACTCACAGAGCTAGTCTGGACAGAGGAAATGTAGGCCTCCTCACAGGGAGACGTTTCGTAACAGTCCGGTTTTATAGAAGCTTTCCTGGGGCGACTAGCTCCTATTTACTCAGCCTTCAGGCGCCTTTTTGGTGATAAAGGGAGCCGCTAAATTAGACCCTAGATTTAACTACTTGCCTCTTTTCTCTGTTTAGCTGGCAGCTAATGTGGTTCACGCTAATTATGATGCTACACAAGATTTGGTTGTGTACTTAAACAGCTAAAATTCACAGTTGATACTGTTTCTTTTAAAATCTAGTCTTTTGTAGTTGTTAGCATTATGTTTTGTTTTGTTTGTCATAGCTGCTAAATGTTTGATCAAATGTAATGACTAAGTCAAATTCATTTGTTGTTAGCTGTATTAATGCAAGTGGGAACTTTACTCCTGTACTGGAACTACTCTATTAATGCAAGTGGGAACTTTACTCCTGTACTGGAACTACTCTCTCATGAACAACCGCAAGTCTTAGCTTGTTGTTGTTCTAAGTGACATGGCAAACTAGTTGTAGTGATAAGTCGACGTCAAAGATTGTTTCCTTTTTTTTTTTTTTTTTTTGCATTTTTCAGCATTCAAAGACTAAAAGTAGATTTTCACAAACAAGTTGTCTTGAACTATGTGCGGCAATGAGTTACCAAGATACAATCAAATATTTTTGCAACTTTTGCTACGTTTTACAAGCATGGCGACCATATTGAATTTTACATCGGGGTCTCTCTGTGACCTCCAACTTTCCGACAACTTGTACAAAGTAAAGGAAGACATAATGATAGTTTGACTTAAAGTAAAATATTTGACCATTGTGTTTCTCCTTGCATATTTCCAGCTTGTTCTTTACACTGTGGATGTTTTGAGCTTCGTGGTCAGCCACGCTGTAATTTTCCTGTTTAAACGCTTCGCCATATGGAGCTCAGTTTGTCTGTTCAATAGCTTAAAGTGAACTATTTTTGTGGTTCCCAGTGCTGCTTCGGTAACAGACATCTTACAATAGTATGAGGTAGTTGTGGAGTATATGGAAGTTATCGCCTACGTAGAGATACAGAAAAAACTTTATGATGTTTCTCACATTCATTTGTGCTCTCCCGTTCTGCAGGTCTGGCAGTGTGATTGGCCACTGGAATGAAATCTTTGAATTCGTGAAGAACTTGGCAGAGAAGTTTAAAAGGTAAGAAATTCTTCACAAGCATGTCCGCGATCGTAAAGTCTTGTTAAAATAAGTCGGCAGAGAAGCATTAAACAGGGTTTAATAAGTGGGTAGTCAATGTGTAAAACTTCAGTGTTGGTGTCCTGACAGCTTCTGACTTCCTGGTTTAAGAATCTATTGTTACAGGAAAACACGCCTTACTAACTTGATAAACAAAACTTTATGCCTCCCATACCAGCAAATAAACACAAACCAATTCAAAAAAATCAGTACAGGCCTCTTGTTGGTTTGGTTGCTTTCAGACACCGGAGCTTTTTGGGCCTTAAGTGCAATAAGCAGTATTGGATTTATATCCTAACTTTTGTCTAAAGATTCTGTTCAACGAATTCAACTTGTTTGTGTTCAATAAATCATTTAATAAATTTAAATTCACACATTAAAAACAAGCCGAACAGATTTTGGACTGTCTTTTTACTTTTTTTCTGCTTCGTTTTTGCCAAATACTACGTCTTCGTTTCCCCCCAGCTGAAGGATCCATTTAGAGCAGAGATCTGTTCTCCCCCCCAAAGTTCTCATCTTTAAATAAACACGACGATGAAGCACGAACAACAACAATCCTTTAGCTTGCCGTCTGTCATAAACAATACCTCGGAGGCTTGGAACCTATCTGCAAAACTTTCCCCAAACAGACTTCATCGACAAATAAACACAAATTCACATGTTAAGATTCAGTGACATAGTTTTCATATCAAAACTAGGTCACTGCCTGTCACTGCGGGTTTGGTTCCTGCCTTCTGGTACAACTCTGTCCACGTTATCATTGTATTCCTGTGTATTCATAGTGACTTGTACAATTATGCTCCTTAAAATTTTTTCATGTTTTGTCCCATTCCAACCGCAAATGTCAGACCACACCTAATTTGTAAATAGAGCTTTTAATTTCAGAATAAATCTGGCAGTTCTGCAAAAACAGGTCTGTTTGAGGAAAGTAACAAGAAAACATCTTTCTGTCGGTGACATCATACTCAGATTGTTGGCACGGTTTGTTCCTCGGCTAAATGCTTCGTGTGTTTATATATTTGAACGTTTTTTGTTTTTCTCTCTCTTCCCTTCCCTGTTCCAGTCCCATGCTGAGGATGTCCTTCATAACATTCAGCTCCAGAGCGTCCACCATCATGAAGCTAACAGAAAACAGGTGATTTCACTTGGCTCTAACTTCACTGGTAATATTTTCATAGAAATTCATTTATTGGGTTTAACTGTAACTGTCATATAAAAGCAAATAAAAGCAGATTGTGTTGTTATTCGTGTCCATCGCTGAGGACGTTGTTTCCTTTTTCACATGCACAATGTGAGGTGTTATAGTCAACATGCTGGGGTTGGTCTTGCTGCTGAGATGTCAAAATACTAGAGGAGGAGCAGAAATATCCCCTTTTTAAAAAAAAAAAAAAAAAAAACATGAATATACCCCTGTCTCAGATGGATAAACTTGGTCATTTATATTTTCTACACTGTTCTTTTTTTCCCTACTACTTCCTCTGTTTTGAAGGTCAGCTCTACAACTCGAGCTCGTCCGAAAATCCCCTCAATAAAGCTGTAGGTCACCAAATGCAGATGACAGATTGATGACAGATTTCACTCCCAAGCTCCGTCACTGTCCCCAGTTTGTGTGGACAGTTTGTGCCGATCCCTCGACCCTTACAGTGTTTGCGGCGAACTCGTCCAGGTTGTTAAAACATCAAACTGCACAAAGAGGCTGAAGTAATATTATAGCTATCCAGTGGTTAAACTTGCCAGTCAAAAATCATGCTGTATTTCCTGTACGGTAAAGCTCCAAAATCACATCTGGTTCGTTTTTATTGAGCCTTTAAAGGTCTATTTGATTTTTCTTTTTTTAAATGGAAAACATTTTTTTTCTACAGAGTTTACTGCTAGTGAAGCTTAAAGCACTAAAGCTTTTACATGCTACAACGTGTGGCATAGTGTGTAAAGTTACACACTCAAAATTCAAAAGGGATTTTTTTTGTCTATCTTGCAAGTTATCTTGTTAGGTGGTTGCTTTAACATTTAGCTAACTGTCTCAATAGGTGTAGCTAAATATTTAGGTAAATGTCTAAATTGTTAGACGAAGTCGTAATCATACATGTTGCAAACAAATGACGGTGAAAACTACCTCAAAAAATGTCAGAAAATATTGCTGTTAAATTTGTACAAAAACCTAATTTTCCAATTCTGTACCACATTTTACCAACTACATGCAATTGATTTGAAGTACAGATTACATATGCTGACTATGCTTTCCTAAAGAAGTCATTTAAGAATCAGCCTTTGCTTACAAAGTCCCATTATGACAAAAACTTAACATCAGTAAATTAACAGTTTTCAATTAGTATCACGTGGTCTACATTATTATTGCCACTGTGTAATACTTCAGGATGCTGCAGTTTCTATCCAGTTCTCTTGATAGCAACAGATATTTCATTTCAAGCAGAGCTTCTGCTTAGCACTCTTTAAAATTGGGTTAAGTATTAGTTTAGCAGCAAGACCAATCTCAGCATGTGAACTATAAATGTACTGAAATGACTTGTCGATGATTAATTGAAAGTTAATCAACAAATTGAAAAAAAGTTGGAAAATAAAACTAGGGTTTTTTTTCCCAGACTGTAAGAATGTTATATTATTATACCTTAATATTGACTGATTGTGTCAGTATTAAGGTATAATACATCTATTCTGTTTTTAGATTTAAAAAATGGTGTCAATAATACAATTCTGCTAGGCCTTTGCATGACAACGCTTCTTGTTTAAAAAATACTGGCTATGCAAAGCGGGGCCACAAGGATCTTTGTGGGAGCCACAGGAATACCTTCTACTGACAGCAACAACAACTTGTTTGACAATCCTGATAAGTACACTTAGATCATTTAACAAACCAATCATTTCCAAAATGAAATTTAAATGATTCCTAGTTGCAAAAGCAAGAAATTGCAGGCAAAAAAAAGACAGAATATTTAACTATTTCAGAGGAACAGTGTATTATCAACTTGACTATTTGACCCCAGCTGTTTTTCTGCTCTACAGAGTGACTATCCAAAAGGGTCTGAATGCTCTGAGGAAAGAGAAACCTGGTGGGGATACTCTGATGGACCTGGGGCTGCAGAGTGTAAGCAGGCATTGTAACACACACATTAAAACACACAATAACTAATTCAGGACAAATTAAAATTAGGACTGCCTGCTAAAATCTCCATGTCTGTCTGCTTAAAGGCAAACGATCAGATACGCAAGGAAAACTTTGGTGAGTAGCTGACGTCTTCAGTGTTGTCATACGTTTCTGCAGTTTACTTTGAGTCTTAAAGGTATGGCTTTTTGCTTACGTGTCTTTCAGGGACAGCCAGTGTGATCATCGCTCTGACAGATGGTGACCTGCAAGAGCAGCAGCTCTTCAACGCACAACAGCAGGTAAGAAATCCGTACTCCGTCTAATATCCAGCTATCTTCAATCAGGAACTACCACAAAGAGCTCGCCTGGAGAGAGGAGTTCTGTCCTCACATGACTTTTTATCTGTACTCTTCCAATAGGCAGAGGAAGCCAGGCGTCTGGGAGCGATTGTGTACTGTGTTGGTGTCAAAGACTTTAATGAAACACAGGTAAGGAAGTTATAAGACAAGGCTCTCCAATAAAGTGACTCTAGCATAAAAATAAAATTAGAATAGCAAGCAGTTGTGAAGGGGTCCAAGCCTCCCTTAGCAGTCCAAACGCAGGCACATTTCCCACAAACATGGTCTCAACCAGGTGGACCTAATGCATCACTGACCAAAACGAACCCATACCAGCCACTGAAGTGGCATAGGAGCTGTACAATCAGCTTTATAGACTCAGCACCTCATAAATTGGAGAAAAAAAAAAGTTCAATACAGATGAAGGTAGATTAAAATAAATTACTTGAGAAATGTGTGTTTGGACTTGAGAGTTTTTCTGTTTTCCTGAGTCTTTCCTAGCGGTGTCTTTCGATGCTTGAAAAAGCCTTTCATGGCATGTGGGCTGCTTTTATTGCCTCCTACTTCTCAGCCAGCACTGAGCTAAGAAGTAGTTTCAACTAATAGGCCTTTCCACTGAGAACGGTAGCTACGATAATTTATTGACCCTAGATTTGCAGCAGTTGCTTAAATAAAAACGAAAAGGAAAATTTCCCAAATCTTCTCAGATGTTCTAAGTTTAGTACAAGTTAGACTTTTTTGTGCCTTTGAATAAAAAAAATCACCAAGCATTATTATGTAATACAGTATTGTTTGCAAATAAAAACAGTTCCAACAATAGGCACAAATTTATTTCAATAGTTGAAACAGATCCAGACAGTGATGAACTTAAGACCATAAATTCAGTTTTGATACAGTAATTTATGGCTTTGAGGATATAGGTACGATTGTTGCTATAGCTCCTTGTACTGATAAACAGTAGTAAATCAGTGAGAAGATTTGTAGATACTGTATTGATGTTCGATTGACAAATCAGTGTAGGTTTGTTATAAATATTGATTTTCTGAGGAAGTGTCTGTTTTTGAAGGTTTTGTTTTTCTTAAAAAGTAATTTTCTTCATTTGCTCATCACTTTTATCTTTGCATGTTCTTTTCTTGTCTTTCTCTCTCACCAACTCTAGCTGGCCACCATTGCAGACACCATAGAGCATGTGTTTCCTGTGCTAGGAGGGTTCCTTGCCCTTAGGGGTGTCATCGACTCGGTAACCTAACTCCTTTCTACTGTAAAAGTCTACTGTACGTCCAAATGTGAAACTTGAGATTTCAGACATCTAGGGGGTGGGGGATAAAACAACAGTCAGTGGAGAAGTTGAACACCTTAGGGTGTTCCTTGGTCACCCTAAGGATCAGAGGAACAGTCTCTGGCGGTGGTGAACCCTCCTGGAGCAGAAGTACAAGGGATACCGCTAGAGGTTCTAGGGGTACAAGAGTCAAAGATGGGGGCAAACCCTCCTGGTGCCCCTCTAGGCATACAAGAACACTCGCTAGTGGAGGTGATGCCACCTGGGTCACCCTAAGGAACAGAGGAACAGTTTCTGGGGGCAGTGAATCGTTTGGGCTCCCTCAGAAAACACTGGAGCCTGATGTAGATTGGCAGCATCTTGAGGTGATTTGGCTTTGACCTCCACACCCCACCCAGGGTTTTGGAGACTCAAGATATGACAAATTTTACTTTAGTGCCAAAACAGTTTTCAAAAGCTCTATAAAAGCCATTAAATTTTGCGAGCATGTTACAATTATTTTGTATGTTCCTAAATCTCTGCTGCCTTTACTTTTTCAGATTATCAAGAAATCCTGTATTGAAATATTGGCAGCAGAACCGTCGAGTGTGTGTGCAGGAGGTGGGTAATTGGAAAAACACGCTCTCAGAAAGGCATACACATAATACATGGGTCTCTCTTGAGTCTTTGGGAGAAATGCCATCATTGAGTTCACCCATGAACTACGTTCATTTCAATAGGAAGCATTTTGGTTTGGCTTCCTTCTTTTATGACTATCCCAGACTGAAAAATGACCACATGCAGCCTGACGGGTCACTTACCGGAAATCTGCTTCAATGGGGTACTACAGCGGGAGTAACATCACTGGGTTACATTAAATGAAAAGACCGTGAGAACAGCGCTGCAGTTACAGGAGATTAACTGGAGATGAAATGTACAGTAGACATCCTTCAGTGTAATACCAACGGAGAGAGTGTATACCCATTATTGAAAAATAAGTCGGATAATAAATAGCTCGAATGAACAGCTGAAAACCGGGGTTAATGATATGTGTAAGGGTAAAAGCAGAGGAGCTGTCTGTTTTTTGCATCTGCTTCTGTTTTGTATTCCATAAAACAGGGAATTACCAAACCATTTAATAATTAGCCAAGGGGAATTTATTTCCATTCCCCGTCCCATAATGTTAGCTTCCTTTAACATTGTAATACTGGATCACATGTGATTTGTGCTTCTTCCCTAAGAAAACATGCCTTTTTTCGTTGCCTCATTCATTCTGTTACTGTTTTTGACCACCATATTGTAATGACCAATATGGTCATTACAATCTAAGAATATGCAAGGTTTCCCCCCAGAAAACTTGCATCCAGAAACTGTGCCTGGCGGGCTTATAATACACCTGAGTATGTCTACATAGTAAAATTTCTAACATGACACTCAATACAGCTTGTTATATCGGGGGGATGGTTGTGCCACTAATTTTGCACTTTGCATGTACCCTGGTGCATGATTTCTCCCTCTGCAGAGATATTTTAGCAAACAATCAAGAACTATACGGCAGCTAATTTTGGATTAGCACTTTGGTTTGGGATTATGGATTATCAGGCAATTGGCCCTTTATCAGGGTTAAAATGTAAACAATGCTTTTTACAGTGTATATCCTTATGATTTGTTCCATGCTAATGTGTTCCACAGTAGTCCTGTTCAGATTGTATCACTGGTAACTTTGCATCATTTTGGTGGCCTACTACTGACAGCAGGGAAGGCTGCAGATGGTTCAGATTAGTTGCTACAATTGGCCTGGTACACCGTTTGTTAACGTTTAGTCGTTTTACTATCAGTCACATTAGCCTCTAGCTCCTTTTACTACTGGATAAAAAGAGGGTGTGTGGTTCATTAAGATTCTTTGCTATTTTCTATCCAGACTTAGCGATCTATAAGCTGCTGTTTAAATAAATAATGTTTTTTTTTTACGCCTTTAAAGTTGTAGATACAGGAGTTTTATTTGCCTGTTTAAACCCCTCTCAAACATTAAAGCGTTGGTCTTCAAGACGCGTTCATCGGGGTGGTAAATTGGGCTTCGTAGCTCAGGAGTTCAGCCATGATCAGAGCTTATCAGTACCCGTTGTCTTGTCCTGGTTGTCAGCAATCCGTTTGCTTTTGCCTTTTTCACCATAGAGCACAGGTGTCAAACTCCAGTCCTGCAGGGCCACTGCCCTGCAACTTTTAGATGTGCCTCTGCTGCACCACACCTGAATAGAATAATTAGGTCATTAGCAAGGCTCTGGAGAAC
>CAEGAE010040556.1:0-55737 GCA_903067095.1 Girardinus metallicus
AAGAACCAACCTTCTAATACCAAGACCAAGAACCAACCTTCTAATACAAAGACCAAGAACCAACCTTCTAATACCAAGACGAAGAACCAACCTTCTAATACAAAGACCAAGAACCAACCTTCTAATACCAAGACCAAGAACCAACCTTCTAATACAAAGACCAAGAACCAACCTTCTAATACCAAGACCAAGAACCAACCTTCTAATACCAAGACCAAGAACCAACCTTCTAATACCAAGACCAAGAATCAACCTTCTAATACCAAGACCAAGAACCAACCTTCTAATACCAAGACCAATACCCAACCTTTGAAGTCTAAGATCAAGACCAGATCTTCTAAGACCAACACTGAACCTCCCAAGAACAAGACCAAGGTCCGACCTTCTAAAACCAGGACCGGACCTTCCAAGACTAAGACTGAGGACAAATGTTTACAGTTTGACTAATATTCCAGTACAATGTTTTTTTGAGACATCAGAGTAAAAATGGTGGCACACAAATGCATTCAAACAATTTCAGATTTTTATTGAAACTGTTTGGATAAATTTCATTATGCACAACTTCCGTGACATAAAATCCCAATAATAAACACTGAAGTCTGTGATTGCAATGCTATGCTAGCACTACAGGTAGAGCCACAAAAATGTTGACAAACTGAACCAAGAACTTAGTTTGCTGAGAAACCAGAGGAAAAAACAATGGGTTGAGTCTGGATTCAGCAGCAATTCCCAGAGGTACGCAGGAAAACAAGCATGTAGAACCAAAAACGATGCTCTGGGAACCACATGTCAAAGACTCACGTCTGCAACCAGCGTGTAACATTTGGGCCTCAATGACAAAAAGACAGAGAGTTGGCACAATCCTAAAACACATTTGATATTTCTGGATCAGTGACGCTGTAGGTAGGCAATAAATCTGTCAGTACTTAGCAGTCAGCGCAGGGAAAGGAAAAAAACACAAAGTGCTACGCCAGTGATGAATATCCAGCTTTATCAAATATGTGTGTGATATATGAGATTGGCTCATAATCGACGTTTAGTTCTGCCATATGGCTGGACCTGCTTGCCAAGGTACAAGGACTCAGAATATGGAGGTAAGCTCTCGGGAGGAGGGAGCCGCAGCCCACTTCCAAACAAATGTTTGATTGTAATGACCTGATGAAGGACGTTCTTTACTCACTATTAAAGAGGTTCAGTTGAAAAAAAATGCAAACATCAGATAAATCCGGCTGCTGGGCGAGTTACACACAACTCAAATGTTGGGAAAGACTTGGCATATAAAAAGGAGATAAAAAAGCACACTCTTACACTCAAACAGTAATAGCAGCATCAACTCTTCTTTCAATATTAGGGCCAAGCATCTTTACTTTGGTCTCATCTGTCTAAAGGACGTTGTTTGTGCAGCGATTTTCTTTTTCAATCAAGGGTTTCCCAAGAGGAGCGAGTATTTCTGACGTGACAAAAGGTTTTAGAGACAATTTCTCCTTCAAGCTTTCCTTTGGTTGTTTTCTAATTGTCTTGCCATAAACCTTCACAGCTAACATGCTAACTGAGGGTTTGACATCTGAATTGGCAGGTATGTCTACTACTGGAAACCTGCCTAGATATTGTTTGGAAATGAAAAAGCAACCCTTCGCAGGTTGATGGGCAGCTACAACTGCTTCTCTTAAGACACTGCTGATTTATCTCGTTGTTGTACATCTGTACAATCCGTAGCAGGAAACCTTTGAGTATTTAATTTGGGAGATCCTGGCTTTTTCCGTCCTATTTAAAATTTGTGGAACCTCCAAAGGGTGTACTTACTTTTCTAAGTAACATTTCTACCTTAGACTAATTTATGGCGTATCTTTTGTTCACTTGAGGTAACCCTTAAATAATTTAAATATTTGAAAGAGGGGTGTACTTTCTTTTTAAAATATAACTGGGTCGTAAGATGGGAAAGATTGTCCCTTGTATCAAACTGTCCAACTGAACTGGAGTAATTTCAGTTGGACAGTTTAAAAATAACAGCCAATAATCATGAAACGCAGCACACGTCCATCAAAAGCTGGTTTTGGATAGTTACCCAGACAGCCTCGAATGTGACAGGCCTGCCAAAACAAATGATGAAATAAATAGGTAAACACTAAGCAGCATTTGGAGGAGTCTCTTGGAGTGGAAGGTAAGCAAAACAACTGCTGCGCCGCTGCCAACCTCCAGCCCCCGAAGGCGAGTCGGATGGCGAGGGGAAATCTCTAGCCGTCTGCTTCAGAGGAATATTGCTCGGGGTGACCTGGGAGTCGGGTGGTGAGGGGTTGCGCATCACATGGGTGCTGATGCCCCTAGCTGTGAATTCCCCGTGTGATTCCCAGCTGGCCGGACCTCTTTAGCCACATTCCCCTGCTTGTATCAAAACACATCTCAGGAATTTGGCCTGATGTACAAAAAGAAGCGGGGGATTTTCTTGTCTTATGACGTTCTCAGGACACACAAAAAAAAAATCAATTTGCAAGCCTATTTTTTAAATAATCACCACTGTCCTGCTAGGACCAATAAACAATCGATCAAACGGATGAAATCCAAACGCCAGAATTGTTTGTGATGGGTTGGATGGATCTCAGATGGACAGGAAGTGTAGGCTCTGTAATTCCAGGTGGCCAGGGAGGGTTTTTTGGCAGGCTAACCTGCGCGAGACGTTCCAAGGAGCGCCAAGAACAGAGGGGGGACCTGAAGTAGGTGGAATGTTAATCACGGAGAACGGAGAACATGTGTGACAAAGAGAAATGATGGAAAACACATGTCCCATTTCACACGTATTTACCTTTGACTGCCAAAGCCCTGCCAGACAAGGCATTGGGGGGAGGCAACCGCAAAGGTGGAACTCTTTAAAGTGCAACTCTTTGATGAAGACGCCAGCACTTTGATAGCATTTCAAACATCTCAGAGAGGAAAGAGGAAACCTTGGCGGGCCTCGGCGGGGCTCTGACAAAGAGCCGTGTGTAGAGACACGGGGAGGGGACGCTGATAAACTGTTGCTCAGGACAGAAGGCCATTGTGCTCCACACGTTTTACAAATTACAACTAAAGCAGGAGGAGGACGAGGATCCTGCTGTCTGCCGCAGATTTCTTGTATTTTACCTCATTTTAGTTCCGGCCAGTGTATACAAAGATGATCTGAAAATTCATTTGAATTACGACTTTAAATGTAGTGACATTCCTCTGCTATTTTAATCAGTGTGTAATGAGCAACTGTGTTATTATGCAGCTCCATCCCTTCATATAAGTTGTTTGAAGCCTGTCTTCTGTTGTATTTTTAATGGCTGCTGCGAGGCAAAATTTTCCCTGAAGGGACAATAAAATCAAGTAAAGCAAAGTGCATTATAAATTGTCTTATATAAAGGTACTCCAGCTCTCTACTGTAAAAACACACAACGTCCTAAACACTCACTGACTTAGAAGAGCTCAAGATGTCTGTAATCAAGTCTTTAAAAAGTCTTTTGTTGGTTTGGAGTTTGGTCTTCAAAGTCCAAAGTCGTCACCCAGATGTCCACTAGCATCTCTTCTTCTGGCTTTTTCAGGTCAATCAATGTCCCGAAAGTATTAAACCCCACTGTGTCTTTACAATTTAGCCAAAGCAAACCGTGCTTGGTTCACTTCATGATCGTTGTTGCTTCCAGGGGTGGGTCAACCAGGCTTAAAGGGTAATTACTTGTTCACACTGGACCAGGACCTTTTTGATGTCATGTTTCTCTCTATGAATGAAACCATCACTTAAAAACTGGACTTTGCCATTCTCTGGTATTAAAATTAGTTTGAGAATCTTTACATACGACACTATATGTAAAGGCTAGCCAAGTTCAAGGGTCAAGGGTGTGATACGATGACAACAGACTGTGTGCAAACAGATGGAGGGTGGATTCAAAGCAAAAAGACACTGGTGTGCATCATTCATTCATATCAAAGTCAAGTGGATTAAGACAGAAATGGACCTGGACTTCAAGCAAAGTGGCTTCTAGACACCATTTTGGCTTCTTAGCAAATCAAAAATCAAATCAAATTTTATTTGTATAGCACATAAAGCAACAAAGCACTTCAAAGTGCTTTACATACTAAATACACAAAAATACAAAGTCATTTGCCTTTGTTACACATCAGAATGTTGATTAATGTTTCAACTCTAAACAGGTGGGTTCTTAGTCTAGACTTAAAGAAACTCAGTGTTTCGGCTGTTTTGTAGTTTTCAGGAAGTTTGTTCCAGATTTGTGGTGCAAAGAAGCTGAATGCTGCTTCTCCTCGTTTGGTTCTGATTCTGGGGATGCAGAGCAGAACCAGAATCAGAAGACCTGAGGGGTCTAGAAGGTTGGAACAACAACAGCAGATCTTTAATGTATTGTGGTGATAAGCCATGATTTGTAAACTAACAACAGTATTTTAAAATCTATTCCCTCAGTGTAGGGACTGTAGAACTGGGTTATGTGATCTATCTTCCTTGTTTTAGTCAGAACGCCAGCAGCAGCGTTCTGGATCAGCTGCAGCTGGAGGATTTATTTTGTAGGCAGACCGACAAAGACATTGTTGCAGTAATCAATGCAACTCAAGATAAATGCATGGATCCTGGAGATGTTCTTCAGGCGACAGAAGGCCGACTTTGTAACTGTCTTTACGTGGCTCTGAAGGTTCAGGTCAGAGTCTTTTACTACACCCAGATTTTTATCTGTTTAAACTTTGACCAAGTCACCTAAATCATTTTGTCAACTCATCACGCGTCTTTTAACCCACGTTTTTAAATGCTAGCTAAGTGAGAACCTTTAAACTAGAGGCAGCCTACAGAGTGGCATTTTGGAAAAGAGACCAATGTACTTTCTGTATACTTCCAGTTTCTTGGCTACAGTATTGGTCTTCAAAAGGTTCTGCCGCTGTTGATTAATCTCTAAACCGGCAGCAACACCGTTCTGATTACAGGGCAATCCTGATTCTCTTGGACAACCTGAATCTCACACCTTAAAGTTCTTGATGCAGGCAAAACTTGTGGCTCCACATGCAATCGGAGGAATTTCTCCTTTCTGCAGCGGAGAGAAGAATGACGCTGGTGTTTGATTTCCACGGCCGCTTCATTCTGACATAAACCAGAGAACACGAGCGACGCTCTAAAGAGACTTAAAAAGTGAGTGTGATTGGAGTTGAGAAGTTTGCAGCTGTAATGGCCGTTTGAGATAAGTGTAACTTATTCCATTTGTCGGTGGCGTCACATGCTCTCGCTGCTTTGAAGTGGCAAATTAATGACAAGCGAGAACAGTAGCCATTCTGCGAGGAGAATGACCCCTTTTCTAATGGCTCCGTGGCACAGGAAGAGAGTCATCTGTCGGCCCCATCTAATTATGTGAATCGAGCAGTTTGAAAAGTGTCTTAAGGCTGTTTAGGAATAAAAGGGACATTTAAATGCAGAGCACTTGGAAAATTACAGATCCTTCAAAAATACTTTCCACGGACACTTTGCTTGTGTGCAAAGAAGTCCTATTTTTTTTCTCCGTCTCGTTAATTCTGTTCTCAGAGAGAGCAGTCAGCATTCAGGGGCAGGCGTTCGGAGATAACCCTCCCCCCCAAACTCAGACAGCTTCCACTTTTCCTATTGAAGGAATCTGCTAAAGTTTCCATACTCTCTTCAATGAAGAACGACATTCATGCTCAAAACAACGAGTCTGTTGTCCCGAATGTAGGACCTCACATTGCGAGAGTCTAATAGCTCATCACTAACTTGATGAAAGACCAAAATACTTTCCATAAGACATAAATAAGGATGTTTTCACACCTGTATTTTGTTTACTTTGGTCCAAATCACTTGATAAGATTTGGTTTTCTTTTAACACTTGTCACTAAAGACCAAACTAAAACTTAGAGAAATTATGAAAAAGAAAAATATTGAATGATTTTCAGTAGAAGTTGTTGACTTTATGCTTTAAGAAAAAGATGTGGAAACATTGTTTATTAGCTGCACTTGGAAACTTTTATAAACTCACATTTGGATTACTGCAACTCCTTTTTACTTTTACAAATCAGATTTAAACATTAAATAAATGTTTTTTTAAGGTACATTTAATTAATGACTTAATGATGTTTTTATTGATTTAACTCCATACCACAAGAGCTATTAAATTATTCACCAAAAATATTTTTTATGATTTTAACATGTATTGAATTTAATTTTTGGTGTATTTAATAAATTATGTGAATAATAATGCATACATTTGCCCAATTAATTACAATTTAATTCAAATTCCTATAGTTTTGATAGGTTTGCAGCTCAAATCAGACATTTTAAAACTTAACCTTGCTTTAAATTTCTTCCTGACCTGTTCCTTGATCTGAACCTGACATTAAACTACACCCAGGCTGAAAAAAACAGTGTCAAAGTTTGGTTTATTTCATAAAAATCCTACTAAAAACATGGTGAGGTTTGTGGTTTACATTAAACTGGAGCTTTATTAAGACTTTTTAATGGATTTCCAGTAGCAAAGCTCTGTGTTTTCTGATGGTTTCTGTGGATTTCTCTTTAGAAAATCCTCTAGACATTTCTTCTGAACACTTTAAAGCAAAAGTTAAAGCCTTTTTCTTATTGAAATATTAATATATTCCACCCTGCGCACAATAAAAACGAAGATTTTAACATGTTTTATTAAGTTCCCTCTAAGACAATAACCTGAATGTCTTGTGTTGTTTTTCCTCTGCTTGGTTCCCCTAATTATTATTTGATTGCTCATTAGCAGCTGCTCCCAAAACCTTTTTGGGGTTTTTTGTCTGTAATTTCTTCTACGTTGGCTCTTTAATTGTGCCATTTCCTCCGAGGATGGATTTGGACCTGAACAAGATGTTTTAATACCTGACACATTGTGCGGGGAGGTAAGAAAACAGGGAAATGATTCTTTTCATTAAGCTTTTCGCCCCCGACCTGCTCATTTTCAGAGCTGCTGTCCCGGCGGACGCACACCCTGCTTCCCTTCTCTTACAGGGTATGATGTGTGGATGAAGGCTCTCTCCAACGCTATAATGACTGTACAGCAAGATTTTCAAGGGCCCGCTCATGACAATCCCATTTTCTGTGTAATTTCATGGTTGTCTTCTTGAATGAAGATATTGGCTGCTCTGAAGCACGAGGTCAGAGTCTCCCTGCTCCGTTTTCTGGATTGTTCCGGAGTATGTTTCCCTTCACTTGATGAAAAGTAATTCATCATTTACACCCCTGAATTCTGCCACTTTCTTCTCTTTTTTTCCTCCCCCCTCCTTTCCTCTCTCTCCCCTTTTTTTTTTTTCCTGTAACAACTTTCTTTGCCTCTGATTCCCTGGTGCCACCTTTGGCGTTGCTGAGAGATGAATCGGTTCAATACAGCGCCAGGTCAGCCGTCTCAGAGAACAGGTTAGCCCTCCCAGGCCTCCCCGCTGCCCTCCGCTCCTGATAGACTTTGTCACCTCTCTACCTCTGGAAGTCAGATCCTGTCAGCTCAGGCATCCTTCAGAATCCCCGAAGTAGCTTTGGCACCCAGTGGGGCGTGTGAGCTTAAAATTGATTTTCCTTTCCCCCCTAATTCTGTGTTTTTTCTTTTTCCTCTTCCTCCAGATCAGCCAGGTTCCCTTAAGGGAGGTGGCTGACAGCCAGCTGAAGGCCTCAGCCAATCAGGAAGCAGCAGAGGTGTAAAAGACAGAAAGAAACTTCCTGGAGGCAGAGGGGGGCAAAGGTTCCTGACATGTTGAGGAAGAGGCAGAGGATGCTGTTGCTAAGAGACCGGTGGGGTTTTCCCTTCAATTCATGGCCGCCTGGTTTTACTACCAGATATTAGCTGACTCCAGGGCTCCTTAAACTCACTTTAAGTTGTTTTCATTTCATCAAAAGTTCAAAGGAAGTACAGTCTTCCTTTAAATCTGATGTCACTCTACAGCTGTGTTTCCATTAATCATAGAATTACACGTACTGGAATTAAAAAAGGAGGCAAAGGGGTTTAGAATTATTGTCGCTTATTTTGTTGATAATTTTCGATTAAAATGCAATTAATTCATTACAGACCCTGCATTTGACTTGATTAGAAATCTTAATCGAGTTCCACAAATAGAAAAACAAGATTTTTTTTTTTTTACTTCCAACATATTTCTAATTTTAAAAGTTAAAATGAAAAAAAATTTTCTGAAGGGAAACACTGCAATTTCAAAAACCTTTTTTTTTTATAAGCCTTTTGCAGCAGGAAGACTTTTCTTTTTTCAGCTGTATCAATGGGTAGCAATGGAAATCGGAAAAAATTCTACGGTTTCTGAAAGGAGAGACGTTGCGCTTTCCAGCCAATATTGAGTATTTACGGTAATTTCACTCCCGCTGCAGCAGGGAGAATGTTTTACTTTGGTCTAATCTGATGAAACACTCTTTTAATAGACAATACATCTTGAAAATAACTGCTAGATATTGAAAGTTTCAGTTTTTATGGAGAAATGGGCAAAAATATTTACTTAAAGGATGTTTAAAGAACTGCGTATAATTAAAATAGACAAAAATATCCAGGCGGAGATTTGAAACTTAGGCCTTAAAGGATTAATAATCTAAATAACAGATTAAAAACAATAATTATCTTTGTTGTTGAGCTCATATGCTCATATTTTTTCAATAATTTCACAGCAAAAAGTAGTTTTGAATTGAAAATGTAGCTTATTTTGTTGATATTTTTTTTATTAAAATGCAATTAACTCATTACAGATCCTGCATTTAACTTGATAAAAAAAAGTTTAATGGAGTACCACAACTAGAAAAAGGACAAAAGAGAAGAAAAAAAAAGCAAAAGTCTTTTGTTGATTTCCAACAAGTCTCTAATTTTAAAATATAAATGCAACAAACTTGGACACAGAGTTTCCATAATCTCCCCTTTTCTAAAAATTAGTCTTTTAGCTCTATTTTCTTCTGTTCAGGCAAAAGGACTGGGCTGAAAATGAGTGAAAATGCAAACAAGGACGCAAAAACAATTTTTGCGCAGCACTGGACATACGTGTGCCAAGTCCAGGTTTATTAGTAGTTATGGAGCGGCCGCTCTGGCTCAGACAAGCGCTTACGTGAGTTCCCTTTCTCTCGTCCAGAGTCCAATCAGGAAAAAAAATGAAGCCCTTGAGACTTAAGAGAGACGGAACCTGATCATCCCGTCTCATCAAGGCTCCGGCTCTCCGGTAACCCTTCCACGCTGAATAAAACCTCTCTCCGCGGCTCCTCAGAAACTAATTCCTGGGTACTTAAGGAAGCACAATGAGCTCAGATTGGTATCATCAGTAAATTACACCTACGGCTCCGGCACCGCCGTCTGAACTCGACTCATTCATGAGGTGGAAGCTTCTTCACGGTGGCAGGGGATTATGTTAAGGTCCATATGTTGAGGGCATGATGACACACCTCCAATCAGAGAATAATCGCCTCTGTTATCAGAAAAGATGAGGATTGGATTTTCAAATGATTTTACCTGGAGGTGATGAATAGACATAACCTTTCAGGAGGGAAATGGTCACAAAAATGGCTCCTGTTTCTCTTCTAAAGATGTAGATGATCGTTTTAGTTATCGATTAATCGTTTATTCTGATGATTAATCAATTAGTTGGATATTTAAAAATTGGAAAATCGTTCCTGTTTTGCTTCTAAAGATGTAGATGATCATTTTAGTTATCGATTAATCGTTTATTCTGATGATTAATCGATTAGTTGGATATTTAAACATTGGAAAATCATTCCTGTTTTGCTTTTAAAGATGCAGTTGATCATTTTAGTTATCGATTAATCATTTATTTTGATGATTAATCGATTTGTTGGGTTTTTAAAAATTGAAAAATTATTTTTGATATTTTAGAAATAGATTAAAAAATAGACATCAAACAATTTAATTAGTTTTTTTTATACATGAAACTAAATGCTTTATAGCCAAAAATGCAACAAGACAAGTTTTCTTTAACATATTCTTGATTATTTGTAGCAAAGAATGCATCTGCAGCAAAAACAAAAACTCTTTCTGCTGAACATTAATGTTGATTATTTTTTTCTACTAAACTGATTAATAATTGGATAAAAAAGGTGCCTAATAGGAGATTTCTTTTACAGAATTTGAACTGGGTGAAGCTAAAACTGCAACTCGCGGAGTTTTGGGTAGAACATGTTTACAGACAAAGGTTATTTTTTCATCTTAAATGCAAAATGTAGATTTTTTTGTAGAGTTTTGGATTAATTACTGCTCTAAGTGTGATGTTCTTTCAGCTATTAATTACAAAATTTGTTGACGATTAATCCGATTAATCGTTACAGTCCGGTTTCAGTTCCTGATGAGGTGAGTGTTTAAAAACGTGACACCTAGTGCTGATCCCAGACACAGGGAGGCCTGTGTGTTTGCCTCAAGTCCTTCATATTTCAGTGAAATCTGGCTCATGCCTCCAGCAGATAAACTCAGATGCACAGCGCTCACCCCACATCTTGCACATCCTAGCCTCGGAGCCACTCGGGCACCCAGGTGGCAAGGAGGCAGGAAGCAGAGCATCGGGAGGCCGAGGAAAGCTGCAGATCTGCACGTTTTCCATGGCTGAACGAACTATTACACAGACAGAAAAAAACACACAGTGCACTGATGGATTTCTGGGGTTGGAGGGGCTTCTGGAAAAAAAACAAAACAGGGCAGGATCTTGTATCCCTCAGGTAGGGATGTTAAAGGTAGTTGGGATCTTTCATGCCCCTAACTGCTGGAGTCAGGTGCTGCTCAGGTGACACACAGTGACAATCTGAGTAAAACTGAACACAACTCTTTGCTCCTCCATTTTCATCTTACAAGAACATTTATCATAATCCAGAGCTTATCAAACTACAAGAAATGTATAATGATACAGATGTAACTTAAAAAAAGGAAGATGTTCAATAGGAAGACTGTATCATTTCACTGTCTGCAGAATCAGCTGCTTATCATCACGGGAAGTTAAGAAATGCACAGCATGAATCACGTGAACAAAATCTGTGTTTTCTGTATTCAAGGCAGGTTTGTAAACTAAACAAGCTGCTTTGCCAAGAGAAACACTTCAGGTGTGCAGGTGTGTGAGGCTTCAGGAGGTCTGATATCCTTTAAAATGTCAAAGACTGGTCAGCTCAGGAGGTTCTGGAGTGGCCTAGTCAAAGCCCAGACCTCAATCTCATAGGGAACTTGTGTCAGGACAGAGTTTGAACAGTTTATTAGGAAAACTGAGGTGCATTTACTAAATACTGACTTAAAAGGGGTGAATGTTTATGCACTTATTTTATGTTTCATATTCTTTTTTGACATTATTTTGTAAAAATCTGTTTGCACTTTGACATTAAAGGGTTTTTTTTTAATCATTTTTTACAATCCTGATTGATTTGTAAGAAAAAAAAGTGGTTGAATACTTTTTATTGTCAATGTATCTTTGAATCAGTCGTACTGTAACAACAGTAAGACAAGGCGCTGGCTGTGGCATGCTGTGGGACTGTTTCACTGGAAGCCAAAGTTGTGCAAGTGTAGGGTGGTGGCAACATTATGCTGTGGGGCAGTTTAGTGTGGATTAATTAGACTCCAACTCCAAGTTTTAGCTTCACCCAGTTCAAATTCAACAAAAGAATGCAATTAAAATGTTATTTTCTAGATAAAATAGAAATTTATTTGTTTGTTTTTAATGTATTTCTAATATTGTATAAAATAAACCTAAGAGGTGAAATGAAAAATTATGTTTTTAATCCAATTAATCGATGTCAGAATAATCGATTCCTATAATATTAATGAGTTGCAGCCTGATTATGATACTGATGTCAATGGTGAGTGGGTAGAAACCCTGATCTGAACTTTAAGTAGAGATTATTAAATAAAATAAACTATAAGAATATGCTTTTTTCAGCTACTATGAGGAGGATTCTGCTGTTCTTTTTTTTTTTTTGGTGACCGTATAACTGTGCACAAAATTTCCAAACCAATGCCGAACTTTTTTGTTGTCGTTAACTCGTTTTTGGAAGCCTGACTGCATTTCCTCCATCCCTCGACTTTTTCCCTACAAATTTGTTCCGTAAGAACAGGCTGTACCTGTTATGAGAAGTGGAAATTTGCAGGTAAATAACTGATTTTAAGGTTCCTCAATGCACCAGAGAGGCTATCAGAGCGTTTGGGTGCCACCTCATTTCATACGTTAAGTGATTTACCTTCAGCTGCAGGAAAAGCTGTGCAATATCTGAGCCTCCTTCTCCTCAGGCTCATGTCTGCATTTCTCTGCAGGGAAAAAGGCTCACATTGGAGGCCTCAAATGAGATTTCAAAGAGTCATATTCTGATAAAAATGATCCTTAACCCAAAGGTTTAAGTTTGATGTGGCTTGCAGGTGCAGCACCTTCCTGATCCTTTTAGTGCTGAAGCTGTACCAGAGTGTTTCTGGGCTGCAGCCAGAACAGATTGTACAGTAATTTACTGAATGTATGGTGAGGCCTTTACAAGCAGAACTATGTATGTCAGCAAGTTACGACATAAGCCTGAACTGAAACAGCCTAATCTTCTAAAAATGACACTCAACATATAAAATATAATGTGGAATACGTTTTTAACCTTTGTGTTTGGACAGATGTTTTATTATTTCTGAATATACCTAAAAAACGTCAAATAATGTGGCTTAACTTAAGTCTTAAACATTGAGCTTTCACTGTAAGATTAACTGAAATCAAAGATATTTTATTTTCAGATACTGAAGTGTAAACAATAGTAAAAGTTCTTCTTATTTCAGCTTTGCCTACTTTACTTTAGCTTGGTCTAGCCTGTGTTAGCTTACCTTTGCTAACAGCATGCTATCACTGTTTTAGTAGTTTAACTTATTTGTGCTGTAGCGTACTTAGGTTTGCTTTAGCTTAGCCTATCTATTCTTGTTTGCATTATGTAAATTTAACTTATCTAGGCTTACCTTAGTTTGGTTCACTCTAATTTACCTTAGCCTACTTTAGCTAAGTGTAGTTTCTTTAGCTTAGTTTATTTTATCTTGTTTTAGTTTCTTTGTTCATTTAAAATTGTCTGAGTTTTCCTCAACTTTGTTTAGTTTAAATTACCATATTTTACTTTACCTTAGCTTCAATCTATCATAGCTTTGGTTAGCTTACAGTAGCTTAGCTTAATTTACTTTAGCTTACCTTAGCGATAGCTAGCTTATAGCTTAGCTTATTTTAGTTTATCTTTGTTGATTTTTTTTTTAGATTGTGGTAGTTTTGCTTTGTTTACATTTTCTTAGCTTATTTTATCTCATCCTAACTTTGGTTGTTTTTTATTATCTTAGTTTAACTTAGCTTAGTTAAGCTAGTTTTTATTGAATAGTTTGACATACCTTGTTCAGAATGTTTTCTCCCCACATTTTAAACACAGCAGAATTTATCATAACACTAAAATTAGTTTAGCTTTAAGATGATACGCTATTGGACTATTCTGCTTTTCACATGGACGATATTGTTCTTATTTTGATGGACTGTAAGCTGATTGCAAAAGTTACTATTGTCCAAAAAAATGGTTAATAAAACTTTTGTACAGTAATGTATCTTATTCATAAAACCCAACTAAATTTAACAACTCAGTTTATTTAAAATTTATCTGAAAATTAGGGCTGTTTGTCAGTATCTAAACTCTTACAGTTCAACAGAAAACAAGATATTTAATTTTCTAGTGTCTGCAAAAAATCATAAACATAGAAAGCAGGGAAAGTACAGACTTTATCTCAACTTATTTCAGCAGAAAACCAATGAACTTTCAATATGAGATTATTATGCTGAAGTACACTGTAAGTTTCTCAGTAAGTTCCCCTCTTCACATCAAACGGGGAGCGGCCGTTGTGGTGTCACCAGCACTTTGTGCAGCTGTTTTACTTCCCTCTTATCATCCCAGCAGGGTATGCGCTCCCTCCCTCCTCCACTCTGATTGGCTGAGGTGAACAGGGTGTTGTGTTCGAGGCGTACTGCATGGCGTAGGAGGCAAACGATAAGCTAAACCTCGTGGGACGAGAGTGAACTTGTTCGCAGTGGAGCACTGTTATCCTGCAGCAATTGATGAGCCTGATACATTTAATTGGGGTGGTCCGTTTCCCCCCTCACCTCCTCCCGCCACTCTCAAAATACCCTCCTTGTCATTTATACCGTGACTGTAGGCGGATTGGGGGGATGAGAGTAAGAGACGGGGCGAGGTGATGAGAGGGAGAGCAAGATCCCCCCACAAAACAGAGATAAAGAAAAAATGTAATACTTCCACATTTTCCAGTGCTCCTTTCATCATTATTCAAAAATTAGTTTTTAATGCAATGAGTAGCTCCAATCATGTTAAGGTCTGCATGATTCAGATAGTATCATAATTACAATTAGATTACATTACCGCAATCAGAGAAAGGGGGGATCATTAGGAGAAGGAATATAAATTGCTTTAGTTTTACAAGTACTGAGCAAGCAGAAATTTGAATTAATCTCCACTTAAACATCTTCTCCCCTTACAGAACTGCAAAGCATGCTGGTTTCTTTCAGGCCATCAATACAAATTAAGAGAGAACTATGATTTTTTTTTTCTGTCTTTTGAGCATCTTTACAAGTTTCGCTCAGAAAGATGACATTTACTTCATCATCCGCTCTTACTTTGGGCTAAACAGTTTCTAAAGTTGGTGTTATGTTTCAGAGACATCTATTGCCCCCACGGGTAAAATCTTCATCTGGTTTTGCCCCACAGGAACCCTAAAGTGAATTACAGACCAAACTGTCGAAAAACTACCAGTTTCAGTCGATTTCAGCCACTTTACAAGGTGCTTGTAAACAAACAAGGGAATCAGCGGCAACATGATGCATTTGGAGATCTAGATGTGGCATCCACCAAGTCTGAGAAGGAAGTAAGATGAGCTTGATTGTTTTAATCTCCAAATATACCACAAAAGGAACAGTTTGTATCCTCTTTACTGTCTTTTTGGTCTTTGTCTAGCCTCATCTAGGTAAGAACATCATCAGAGAAGTGAACAGGTTGGGTCCATTATGTCACTTTTATTCGTGTAAGAATGTAATCCCTAAACATGGCCGACTCAAGCTGGTCGACTTGTAAAATGAGCCCAAGTCAGACACACTGCAGAAGTAGTCCTGATATTTACATGATTTGGCTTTAGGGTTTTCAAAACAACGAAGGGAATGAACTGATTTAATTTTAGTCAACTATTCCAAGCGGCAGCAAACCGTTTTGGTTTGCCGTACCACTCAGCTGAAACGAGGCATTGGTTTTGCCAAATGTCATCCAATACTTTGTTGTCATAACTGTGGTAAGAGTACCGTGAACACGGATAAAGGAATAATGGAGGAGTATCTGCAGTAAGTTGGTTGAAATTGTCCCAGTTGGGTTTTTAGAGAGTACAATGATCCCAAAGACAAAGTGTTGGAATAGAAAATTTGGACAACAACTTTTGGGAGGTAATTTACAATTTCAAATGAGCTTGGGAAGTTTAGTAACATGCCTTTTCGTCTTCCTTTGTTCCAATTTGTCAATTTATTTTCCTTTGTTTTAATTTTGTGGCCATCCTTCATGATTTGCATTCATCAAAAACACATGGAACCAGACATTAACGTCCTTGGCGTCCTTTATGAACGTGTCCTACAGACCGGTTGGTCACATTGTGCAGGATTATCCCAAACTGCAGAACAAAATGCAAAAGGAATGACTCAGAGACAGAAATAAAAACCATCAGTGGGATTGTTAGGGGATGATGAGGTCTGAAGTTAGCAAATCCCTGATCCACTAATGAATTAAGACTCCAGTGAAGAGTGGCGGGCCTTTCTTGATGACGGCTGACAATTTCTGAGCTGCTCCTTTTTACTTTCCAGACCAACTATTTAACCACACTTAATTAAAACAAAGCCTTTCCTGTTCAGCTCGCAAATTGCAGTTTGACCATTTTTTCCAGGAAGGGCGGGTGCTCATTTACTGCATATCAGTTACCTTTTTTCCCTTCCCGTCTCAGGACACGACTGGAGATTAATGTGCACTTCTAAATTACCGCACATGCTGGGTATTTATCAGCTCTGAGAACAATCCTGCAGATTCATCCCCAGCGCTAAGTGCGGGAATATTCATGAAAAAGGGGGGAAAAGGAGTAATTTTGTGCCCTCTTTGATGATTAAAAAAGGAGTTTCTCATTCCTGCTCATTTTCTTTGTGGGTGTTTTGGTCATTGTGTTCTTGTGTCTCCACTCAGAAAAGGACAGGCTTCATTGTGGAGGCAAATCCTTCTTAATTTAGCTGAAAACACAGACTTGTATTTATGGGTGAAAAGAAACAGCGATACATTACGGTCAAACAATGTGATAATGGCGATAGGAGGCCGCATTGTGCTTGTTTGTAAAGCTGTGGTGCAGATGCCCATAATGGACCGGCATTCAATCCCTGACTTCAGTAATGACTTGGGTAAACAGAGCTTTCAAAATGAGTTTCTAAATCAGTGCATGGAGGCAAAAGGAAAGGGAAAAAAACAAAAACAGAGGGGCTGGGGGGCTTGTGGTCCTCGACACCCTGGCTTTAATCAGGCATTAGGAAAAGGGAGTGAAGATGTTATGAAAATGCGGCGCTGGCCTTTGTTCGGCGTCTGTCATGGCATTGACTTCCCTGACACAATGCTACAATGCATGACGGATCAAAGTAATTAAAGTTCCAATAATTTACCTTCCTCTGTTGCGTGTCAAGTCTGCCAGACCGGCTGCTCTCAGGCCCTTCATTGATTTCCTCACCACTATCAGAGCACAATCCTTAAACACAGAGAGACTTGAGGGCAGGGCCTCAGTGTGTATGTGTGTGTGAGTGTTTTAATAACTTTCCATGCTCATATAATAGCAACGCTTCAGATGTTTAACCATTAATGATCACAGACAGATGACGGAGATAGAGGGACGAGTGCATGTGAACCCCCCTCGCCCGTTCCCTCTGTGTCAAATCACTCTGAAGTTCCTGTCAGTATTCCCGCTTCATGCTCAGAGTGGAAGAAAAATTCAGCATCAGGCAGGAACAACTTGCCTTTATCCCCAAATCCACTGAGGATTTAGGCGCCAGTATGCAAGAACTGTGTCTTGAGTTGTGATTCTGGGCCCTGGATTGATGCATAGTTCTGGTTTAAGACTTGGATGTAGTCGGACGTACTTCACTCGGCGTAGCCAAAGGCACAAGTATGCTCGACGGTTTTCTATGCAACACTGATAAGATTTAACGTCGGCGCCATTTTGTAGACGAAATGGAGTCAAATTTTGAAGAGATCAGAAGGTATAGAAGCTGCTACGACAAATACAAGGATTGTCAGAGAGCAAAAAATATGTGGGAGGAAATAGCTCAGACCCTGGGTAAGGATGAGGCACCATGTTGAAATCTGAACCGTCCACCAACAGAATGCATGTAGGTCTATTGGCCACTAGCATGTGGAATTTTCACACCTGATAGTCCACTTGACTCGGTTTGATTGATTGCAACATTTGCTGCATTTTCTGGTGCTGCAATTCACTTTCACATTGGACTGCATCGAATTTAACCAAACCTTTTGATAAACCTGTTCCCCCCCTTGCCTGTGGGGGCGCTACACCAAGAATCACTGCAGGAAATGACATGAAGAAGACACTGAGTGCAACTTCCCTCTTCATGAAATGTAAACAAAAATAGAGTGGCGTCAGATTTTAAAGGCTATTAAAGGCCACAAGCCATTTCTCCCACTAGCGCTCAGTCTGCACATTTGTTTTGGTTGTATTTACCCAGAATGCCCTGCTTTGCAGACCGTTTCCTGCTTTTGGAGCAGTCTATGGTTAGCATTGATTCGAACTGCACCAGACTTAGGCTTGTAAGCGTACCAGAGTTTGATCATGCTGGACTTTCTAGGCAAACAAACTAGATTAAAGTGGACTAAACATGGCTGGTGAGAACGCACTCTTAACTCTTAACACGTTATGGTTCAGATAAATAGAGCAAATTCAAACTTCTCCGCCAACGTCTTGCTTCTTGATTCACTGAAGTTGTTTGTTGTCTAACCATCCCACCGTGGAATAGAAACAGCTCAGATAAATCACTAGACGCAACGAAATTGAGATGAAGTTCACACCGATGATGAAAGCAGGTGAATGACTCCCTGAGTTGGTTCTGCAGTCATGTACTTGAGGTTACTCTGTCTCTGCCGTCTTCATTCCTCAGTTTCCCCTCTAAGGCATGACAATGTGTCATTGTCATTTTGCAGATGCTTTCAGCTACATGAGGTGGTGGTGGAAAGAGGGAAGATGAAGGGGGGTCTCTTTTGAAGGCTTACTACCCCCAAACCTCCTCTCCTCCCCTGACGAAAGTTAAATGGTTGAAGTATTCCTGTTCTGAGATGTGATTAGCATGTCACACATTAAAAATGCCACATTAAATAATCCCATCCTTCAGGCTTTACTTCCTCACCAGGTATTAGCTTAGACGGAGAATAATCCTAAGCTATTTGGGAAGTGGGGAATCCACAAAAAGATCTTGGCACTTGCTGTTTGAATTTCCGATCTGCCTGCTAGGTGCGTTGCTCAACCGTCTTACAGCGGAGACGGCGGAGGAAGCCGAGCCAGGGCGCTTAGAGCTCACCGCCACGGCAGCCAGGGTTTTCTACGTCTAATCTCGTCTCTCTTCCACTCCTCCGTCAAGACGTGAAAAATTTCCCCCATGAGTCGAGGTTCAACGTGCGAGTGGGAAACAGCTCGGGGAGCTTCTTTGTGTAAGTGATGAACACACCGCTCAGGTCAAGCATGAGTGGGATGCGTTAGCAGATGATATTCTCAAACATAAAGAAGCCCGTTTCCAAAAGAAAGACGAAGACAAAGGTTTTGTGAAAAACCCAAAAGACGGTATAATTAGTGTATGGATGGTCCCTTTGGCAAGAGGTTAGAAAACAGACAGGGTACAAACAGATGAAAGAGGATGAGCCTTCAGAAAAATACAGAGACGCAATGCATTCTGGGAAAAAAAAAACACCTTTAAGAATAAGATTAAATTACAGCTTTCATAGAAACATTTCTTAGTTGTTCAAACTTTGGTTTTAAATGCTGTAAACATGGATGACGATAAATTAAAGCGATTTTTAGTCACTGAAATGACAAATAAAAAATATCCCAAATCCAATCAGGTTTTTTATCCCAGTCCAGGTTCATTAAACACAGAATATTACTAATCAACAATAAATACGGCAGTACCTACTTCTATTTAGTCACATTTCTGTAAATCTGCCACTTTAACCACTGTAACCAGTGACTCAGTGGTTTCAGGGTTTTCTGGTTCTAACATGACTCAGCAGATTGTTTCTACTGATTTCTAACTAATATAATGTGTGTTGAATTTTTAGTAAAATATCTTAGCAGGAATTTTACATGCAAATAAAACAGTTCTGCGTTCAGCTGCTGCTGATGATGATGAGGTGATTTTTAACCCGGCTCTTGTGACTTCTGATGCAAACAAACAGATTAAACAACATGAGCTTAAAGATGAATCGGTGCAGGAGCAAAGTCTTTGTCTTCTGTGGCAAGTCAAAGATCGCCTGGAGTCTCGTGGAAATGATGCTTCAGTCAGAAAGTAGACATAATGTTCTCCTTATGCGCTGGTACAGAATGATGAGCGGGATGACGTGAAATCTGGTCAAAAAACGCCCTAAAGCCTCTTTTTGCTGTTGCCCTCAGAAACATAATAACTGAAATCCTTCATTGTTACACATCATCTCCATATTCTGTGTCAAAAACCTCCCGAATAAACAATTTTTTTTTAAAATACTATTAAAAGATCTGAGGTTTTGATACAAGTATGAGAGACAAAGATGTTTTCTGCTCGGCTTGGAGGTCACTGCCCTGTGGCAAAAGATGGCTAATTATCTTCGTTCAAATAGGTTACGGTTGTCATTTCTTCTGGTCACATGATTGCATTCATCCAACATGTTTTTCTCCCTTTTTTTATCCTCGCACCACAATGGAGCTACAGACGTTTGGGGAACTCCTCTGAAATTCCCCCTGAAGTTAAACATTTGTTACGCCGTCACAAGCAGTTCAGCGGTGCAAGGTCACGACCTGGGTTAGAGGTTTTAAAAAACAAATTTATTGCATGCTTGTACCGAATGGATGGACTGAAAGACGACACATATGACTAAAAAGGAAGGAGCAGGTTTGACCTTCAAATTTGACCTTCAGGAGCAAAAGCGTTTCTGCTCCGGTTCTGCCTTCAAGCGATTCACTTCAAAGAAGCCAAACTCTGGCGTCCTCATTAATTACACCGTCTACAGCCTACAGAAGCCACTACTCTTCCCCTGAAGCTTTACGTTGATTTATTTCCAAATACTTATCAAGCGTCCTTTTATAGTTCAGCAAAATGGCCACAAACAAAACTACCAAGAAGTTTTCTGCGGCTTTACTAAAGAGTTATTAATATGTTAAACAACAACAGAGGCGTTTTCTTACAGTCAGAATTGAAATATGAGTCATTGGTAAGTTTAGAAGGTTGTATATTGACCATAAGATCACAAATGAAACAAAATTTACTGCATTTTAGCTGCTAGCTTCATTGTGCTACTACGGCTAATTATATTAGAACCAAACAAATTCACAATTGCAAAAGCAAACTCAATTTTTAGCCCTAAAAATGCATGAAAACTGTATAAAATGTTAGTTTATTTTTGTTTTGTCTTTTTAGAGAAAAATAAAAATGTTTTCTAAAATTAAATCGCAATAAATTCACTCAGAAACTTTCAAACTAATCTATCAAACATTTCGTTGTATTGTTTCCAAGCAGCTAGATTTGTTTATAAGTTTGTAAATTGATAAATTTTTATGTTTTAGAAAAAGCATAAAAATCTAAAGCTCTCTTGAGCTTTTTCTAAAAGTTATCATCTTATAAAGCCAAAAATAAACATCGTTAGCAAAAGATTAAACTGAACATTCAAAAACAAAACTAAGCAAAGACAAAATAATCTAAAACTAAGGTAATCTAGGATTAGAAAATTAGGAAAATATACAAATCTGCACCAAAATAAACTAAAATAAGATCTACGGATGTGTCAATGTGAAAATATATGTATGTTAAATATATTTCTTTCACAGCTAAACATCCTCTGTTATTGAACATTGCTACTTTACATCATTTGCTAAAGCTAGTTAGCCTAGCAGCTAACCACTGCGTTTGGAAGAAAGTTAAGCTAGGTGGATAGAGGCTGGAGGAAAGTGGCTTAACTCAACAAAAAAGTCTTTAAAAATGTTTAAATTTATCGAGATTTCTCTCAAAGTCACAAACCAAAAGATTCCTCAGACGTTCTTGAAGCTCGTCCATAAGATCCTTGTTTTAAAACCCTCAATTTGTTTTGTTTTTTACACATTTAAGGGAACCAAAAGAAGCAATAAACTCACACAGAGCATCCATTTTATTCCAAATGTGGCTCTATTACACAGCTAATTATTGCATTAATGGGGCTATTTTCCTCCATTTTCTACAAGCGTGGACTGTAAGTCAAAACCAGCCTCAGAGATGAGCTGGAGGCAGAAATGAACAATGATCCCTTTACATTTTTTCATCTCCATCATTTTCACTGCAGCTGGGTGTATTTTTGGGGAAGCAGAAACAAAGGAGTCCATCCATGAGAAGAACTGGACGTAGGATTTTACTCATATTTATAGGACAGAAAGGTTGGTTTTATTCTCTCAGGAATAATGTCGGCTGTAAAGCCAGGTGGTGGATGATGCTCGAAGGAAAACAAACACCCCTTTGGAGTTTGCTGCATGGCTGAACATTGTCCATCCACTGTGGGCCTGTGGTGACGTGACCCGGGGCGCCAAAAGTGCAAAACCCACCATGTGTTCGGCATCCAGCGTGTCTCCTGGATTTCTCTGTGTTTAAGCTTTTTAAACGGATTTTCCTTACAGGGTTTGTGTCACGCGAAGGAGAAAGAAATAACAGAGTTTAGATTTCCTCCACCGTTATTTGTGCAATTCAAGAGGCGTGTAATGCCATTAATACAGTTACCCTGCTAAGTGTTATTCAAACGCAAACACGGCGGAAACAAAGCGTCTCCTCTATTTGTCTTTGACAATGCACGGCTGGATTACGCCCAGAAACCATGAGTTATTCAATTTCCACCTGGAAAAGCTTAGCTGGCATTCATCATATTATGAGCGTATCTGCTCGATTGGATATAATTCACACACCTCGACGGAAGCTTACACCTGCTTGAGGGAATTAGGGCTGAGGCCTTTAATAAACGTTTAAACCTGTCAGACAAATGAGATAAGTGCATTCATGACCTGTTCCTCCTGTTCGCCGCCTTAATACCATCTGAGGGGGATTCCTTTCCCCGTACCTGCGGAAAGTCGAGCGCGTCTTTTGGCCAAGCGGGGAGCCAATTCCCTGTCAGAAGCAATTAGGGATGTGTTTGACGAAGGTCACTGGGAGTCATGGGAAGTGACAGGAGTGACGGTATTTAGAGAGGGGGAAAAGATGGAGGAAGAAGCTAGATTTCTTTCCTCATCATCCATAATAAAAGCCTCCTCTTCTGTGTGTGTGTGTGTGTGTAAGGAGGGAGGGGTGAGGCCTGCTGAAAAAGACAGTAAGCGGATGCAAACTTCCCACTGAGAGAATTTCTCCAGGTCGAATGCAAAACATTCCCGACTAATCATCCGCGCAGTGGAAACGCCAGCTGCGGCCCGTGGTAGGATTATCATTCTCATAGACCTCTCGCTGAGCTTTTAGCTAAATGAAAAATCTGCTCCATAGCCTAGGGAGAAGGCAGCGTGCAGATAAGAAGGAAGAGTGTTTACCGAGAGGCAGCGCCGGTGAAAAACAGAACAGGTTTTTTTTCCCTGTTTTTACTCAGCAATGTAAAAATGGTAGGAGAAGAAATCATTAAGCTGGGAAGGAAGGGAGGAAAGATCAATGTATTTACACGATTCATTTGTGATAAAGTTCTTCTGGGCTCATTAATTTTATGTTTCTGTCTACCTTCTGTCCTCGGGGCAGCGTGCAATTTGTTATTCTATTGTTCTGCTTCCTGCAGAAAGCTGGCTTTAAGATCCGCTCAGAAAAAGAAAACAAAATCCAGCAAAATACTGGCACAGGATCTGAGATGCGCATCTTCTCTCCGTTGATCATCTGCTGTATGTCAGGATTTCAGCTAATAGCTCCCTGGGAATCACATTCTTGGGGCTAAAATCCTGTTTTCTGACAAACTCCGTCAGCTTTGGTAGTATTCACCTAAAATAAATTATCTGAAGAAATTGAAAAAAGAAGCGAAACTAAACTGGAGATAGAAACTAACCATTCCCAAGATGATAGACTATAGAAGGAAGGATCCAATGTCAGTTAAACTGAATAAATGTAATCTCCGCTTTCAGCAATCGAGAGTTTCTGAACCTTTTAAATGCGTCAAATCCTCAAAAATATCTAAATCAAATTCAAGTATTTAAGTTCTTCTGCTAGATAAAGATTAGCTTAGCTTAGCTAAACTCAAGCATACTACTTTAAAATACATTAAGTTATACTAAGCCAAGTTAGAAGGTAAACTGTTCCAAGATTTACTAAACAAAGTCCAGAAAAGACAAGCTAAACATAAAAAGAAAAGCTAAAGTAAGTTTTATAACTAACTAAGCTACTAAATCAGGATAAGCTAATGTAAAACGAACTAAGCCAAACCTAGAAATGTTTGACTTGACTAAGAGAAGGAAAGAAAAATAACTAATCACAGAAAAGCTAAGCTAAATATAAATAACTAGGGAAAGATGAGCTAACTGAACCAATAGATGAAAAGATAAGCTAAACTGAACTAAACTCAGATAAACCAAACTAACCATTTCTTTCTTTCTTTACTGAAAATCAAAAATATTTACATGAATTATTTCCTTTTGATTCATTTACTTCATATTTCTCCACTTTTTTCCTTACTTCCAGTGAAAAGCTAAGCTAAGATTCTGGATCTCAAACGGAGGCAGTGGGATAACGGGATTGTTGTCCGGAGCGGCAGCAGCAGTCACTTTTGGGCCGGATCAAATGAAATAATCAGTTTTAAATTGAGGCAGAGGTCAGTAATCTTATGAGGCTCTTTGCCCCCTCTCACACACACACAACCTAAGGGTAATGGATCTCTATTAGCACTCTATTACCGACATCTGTAACAACGGAGCAGAGCGCCAAACACCGCTAACAAGGGCAATGTATTTGGAAGTCACTAGCCGGCTCCCTGCGGACGCTGCTTCTCATTATGAAGCTATCAGGACCGTTCTGTTTGCCCGGACGCTCCGGTAGAGGTGGGAGAAGATGGGGCACTGAAATAACAATTAAAGGGGCCCACCACTAAGCTGTTAGGGGCTTTTGGAAAGGTCCCAAGGGCACCCTTGAGGTCCAGTCGCTCTCGACCTTCCTCCTCTGATCCGGCAAAGCCTAAGCAGGAGGTTAGTTTATTATTACGGACTCTCTAATTCGCCGAGGTTTGGAGTCAAACGTGAGTGGGAAAGTGCGTAAATGATTTACAAAGGCGAGTGCTGGTGTAAATATTCCTGAGGAATGCCACTGAAGTCCTCGATTTCTCATGCTCCGCTCGGCTCTTAATCAAATAAACCTCAGAGTCTAAACGGAGACCAGACCAATTCTGCTTTGGAAAATAAAGCGCCTCTCTATGAACTGGTTCAAAGTGATTACTCTGATTATAGCTCAGCGCAGAGGCATTAGATACGGTGTCTGTCAGAGATATTCTCATCTTGACACAGGTCCCTCACAGGATCCGAAAACGCTAAAGGTGTCGCAGTCAGCACAACGCTGCCGGTCACAATGCCTTCAGATCAACACAGAGAAGAAGCAGGGATTTAGATTAAGTCAATCGCCGCCCGCCGCTGACCGTATGTTTGCTGTCAAACAATGTGGAAATATCAGCAGCGCGATGAGGCTTTAATCCAATTGGCATCGGAGCAAAACTTGTAAACTAATCTGTGCATTAGCCCAGCTGCCAGGGCGCTCTGGAGACCTGGAGTTTTTGGGAGCTGTTTGTCGGCCGCCTGTGATAAGAACCACCAACAATCCCATCTGAAAAAGTGAGCTTAGTGAGCTCCTATTCTTCTCCACTTAGGCCATTTATCACTCTACCTGTCTCTGAGACCTATTTAAGATTAAGGTCAGAGCAGAGTTCTTTGAATACTTTTAAAATTCATAAGTCAAGAGGCTTAACGCAATTCTTCATAACAATGAAAAGTCTAATATTTTATGTAAGAATAGCTGACAGGAGATTTTTTTTTTGCTCTATTTTGCCCTATCAGAATATAAATACACTCGCCGTTTGACAAGAAGGAGGACGAGGATGTTTATTCTTGATGGACACAAATCCAACCCAACCATGTCACACACCCAGAGGATGGAGAGGAAAAGGTGCTCTCACATCTGTATTTTCCCCAGCTCCCTGTTTCCTTTTTACTCATCTGTTGTGTGAAGTTGCACAATGTTTGAGGTGAAATACAGCAGCCGCTATGTCTTCTGTTGTTATTTTAACCAGATGAATACATTACAGCTGAGCTCTTAAGCTTGAAGGATGGATAAAGAGGTGAAAGATGCAAGCGGCCCTGAGTTTAAGGATTCAAAAGTTAAAAAAATGAACTGAAAATAAGAAAACTGTAAAAGTTTATATCAGAGAAGCAAAAATCTAACTATAATGTTGATTTTTATGAAAGAAAAAAGCTTAAAGAATCATTTATTTAAAAGAAATTGATGATTTTCAAGACGACATCTGATGTTTATTGTAAGTTTATAATGTTTACTGTTTCATAATTAGTTATGGTATGATGTTTTATGGTGTAAAGCACTTTGAACTGGAATGTTTTGTACAAATAAGCAAAATTTTTGTATTTTTATGCTGTAAAGCTGACAGATTTTAAACTGAAGTATTACTCCCATGAAAATAAAATATATTTTTTTAGTTAATTGAACTTTTAATAAGTAATTCACAACTTTAATTTATCCAGAGTGTAAAACTGACTTGACATATAGGATGATTTCACTTTAAAATGGGTAAAAGGAGTAAAAATTATATTTAAATAAACAAGATTTGTGTTTAAACTTCTTTAACTAGTAAAAACTCACAAAAATATTTAACCTTGTCTGTTTTACCATTAGGAACGTAAACATGTGGTGTTTCCTGGCTCTTTAACTGTGCTAAGACACAACTAAGTCTTTTTGGTCTGGTGAGAAGCAAAGGAAGGTTGCTAGGTAACAGGCAGAACTCTTTTGGGGTTGCTAGGTAATGGGTGGAACTCAACTGGGATTGCTAGGTAACGGACGGAACTCAGCTGGGGTTGCTGGGTAACGGACGGAACTCTTCTGAGGTTGCTAGGTAACCCCAGGAAGAAGGATTTGTAGAAAGCTCCTTGTGTCTACTGTTAAGCACAGTGGAGGACGTGTGATGCTGTGGTCCTTATTTGTTCCCTATTTGGTGAAATCAACACAGAAGTGGATACAAATATGACCATGTGAGTTTTTAAAGGAAACCTGAATTTATTTTAGGTCATTTAATATGTAAAAAAAATTGTTTCATACATGTTTTTGTTAAAAATATATATTTTTGCTTCTGCAATGAAAGGTTAATTTATTTCAAGGCTTTTTGTGTCAATAAGTGTGGAGGGAGATGAATGTAGGAACCCTGAACGGAGAAGGAAAACTCCGCCTTTGTTAATCAGAAAAATAAATAAAGACTGATGGGATTCATGGTGTTTGATTACAGAAATTAAACATTATTTTTCTGGGGTTTAAATTTGTTCCAGTGCCTTTCTGAAATGTTTGGTTGTTTATTTTCCATTTCATAGCTGGTGCCAAGCAAAAAGAGTTTTTCTGGATCTTTAGATCAGAATGTAAACCTGCAAAACTCACTGGAAATAAAACCCAAACATCAACAATCGCAGGAGATTTTACAAGGAACAAAATATCAAGTGAAGGAGTGGAAAACTTAAAATGCATAAAGAAGAAGAGGCCCTGCTTATTCGCCCACACACTTGTCCTGTTATTAATCTATACTGCAGCCCGTTCCTATAATGCGGAGTAAATCCCAGAGCAGCTCAGCGGTGCAGTTAGCCTACAAGTAGAAGCATGCCTTGCAGTCTTGGCTGCTCGCCACCAGCTGGTGCTCCTGTCAGCTGTAGGTAAAAGGAAAAAGAGAAACGAGAATGTTTTACATAGTTGAAAAGCCGAGGGACCGTTTTTGGACCGATGTCAAATTCCTCCTAAAAAACTCTGGGAATCTAGGAGGGAACGGCGGTGGAAGGATGGCTGCCACGGAGGTCAGATACAGCTCTGAGTGCAGAGCCGCAGTCTGGTTTGTTAGCGCGTTTAAAGAGGACATGTGCTGCGAGTTACCAAAGCAACAATGGTGCACATCCTGGCTAACTCTACCAATGCAAATGTGCTTGACTGCAGGTGTTTTCAGGGTTGTCTATGGGTCAAAAACATACATTATTTAGAAATATTGCTCCACATACACCAACCAAATCACTTCAGATTTCTATCATGTTCACTCTAATCTTTCCTAAAATGCATTTTGGGGAAATAAAATACTCAGAAATTTGTTGCAATGTGACAAAATATGAAGAAGTTCAAGAGTTATCAATGCTTTTGGAAAGGTACTGTATCTTTTTAACCACTTGCACCTTTTTTGGCATCTTTGGGAAAGATCTGGCATGTCCAAAACGAACTACAAGATTTATTTGAATTCTTCTGCTATGAAAATAAAGGTAATACTTCAAAGGTCTAAAACTAAATGAAAATGACGCACGGTAAAACATGAAAACACCTCAAATATACACATTGTGTGAATATTCCCTTTGAAAGTAAGCAGTTGCAGCCTAAAACATTTAACAAACTACCATACAGAATCTTTTACAGAACCAAAACTCATGAAAAACAGAAAAGTGTTAAACTTTTGGAGAGGCATTAGTTGATAAAAGTCCAGGCAAACCTTCCAAATTAGCCATTTTGTCACCATGTTTGCCATTTAAAATTGTTCAGGTTATATTTCACCATTGATGGTCACTCCAATTAATAATAAATTTTACAACAAAATTAGAATCAAAGTACTGCAAATAAATTCTCCTTTTTGCACTCTAAGCTCTGTATTTTGGGCGGTTTCTCTTGAGCCTTTTGGTCAATTTGGATGATCGCAGAGTGGAAATATTTGCTTTAACATGGATTAAAACCAAAAAACACCAAAGACAGGACTGAAAGATTCTCCTTTCTGGCTGCTGGGTTCATGAGTTTCACATGTGTAGGAGTGAAACCGATGGAAAAAGCAGAGCTCAGCATCTATTTCTGTTGCTTAGTATTAGAACTGGGTATCGTCATTGAAGAAAATTTGTTTCTGTCATTTATAAAAGCAATAAAAATAAACAGCCTGGCAATAATGAGAAAAAATACTTACAATTGGAAATAAAACAAAAGCTTGAGCCAACTTTTCCAAAATTCACCAATCTTCATTTTATTTGCAGGATGTCACAATGTTTTCATTTCATTTTATTTCCCAACACAATCAAGCCAAAATGGCCACTAGTTTCTCCTTTTTGATTGAAATATTCTGTGTATTTTAGCTTAACAAATTGTAATTTTTTGAGACATTGTTACCAAATTTGAACTTACAGTAGTAAGGAGTTGTAATCTATATTCTAATTTGATTTAAGGGCCAATATATTTGGCCATTTGTGTAAAGTTGCATGGAAAAAAATTAAATAAACGCAGGCGAGGGAAAAAGAATGACACCAAGGTTGGTGTTGTATGCATTTCATTGGCGTTTTTAGAGATTTTGCGTTGAATATTCAAGTAAAATGTCTGCCGTTCCTTTTTTCAAACTTTCTAATTTAGCGTCTAATGATGTCTTCTGCCGTCCACCTAACAGCAGCATCAGTATCTTCTAGGACTTAATAGGTGGAGGAGCCGACCTCCTCTCATTTTCGACCCGTAATGTAATGAATGCCACTTCAATTAGCACAATCACTTCACGTTTCAAATGGAAACGCTCCTCCGTAAATTACAGCCTAATCTTGGCCACGCCGGATTTTCCAGGAAACGGGGGGAGAAAAGTTCATTTGGGTACAGTAGCTAACAATACTTCCTCATCACCTTAAGGCCAAATTTAAATTCACCATTGAAACATAAACCCTATTTTCTCCTTTTCCACCCGTCCCTCCAATCAAAATGAACCAACCTAGGCCCCAGCTAATTAAGTTTGTGAATATCTGGACCCTAATTAACATATTTGTGAGACAGGCAGACGCAGGGAGGGCCGAGAAGGAGAAGCCGTGTTTGCTCACAGCTTGATGCGGCGTCTCCGCGTGTCGGGTTGAAAAGGAAAGCGAGGCACGTTCAGAGAGACTCCAGGTTTGAACCAGGCTCCTCCGAACGCGGAGGGGGAGCGGGGAGAAAATGCCGGTAATTGGATGACCGTCTTATTATCCCTTTGTTGGTTGCAATTCCCTGATTAGCATTTTGGAATATTTTAAATTATAATCCAGGAATTAGGGGATTTTGCTGCTGTTTTCTTTCACCTTCTTTCCCCCCTCCTTCTTTCCAATTAGCTAAGCAGGAGGATGAGTCCTCAGAGGTTTGAGACCGATGTTTCCAGGTAGAAACTTGTGTTAGCATTTAATAAACATCGTGTCAGATTTAGAAACAGCTTTTACCTGGATTTACCTCCTTTGAGCTCGTTTTCTGCTTCCACACTTACTTGCTTCCCTTCTTACGCAGTTTTCCACAATCAAAATCAAATATTTACATATTAAATTGTGTGTTTCACAAAGTCCCTTTGTTGCAGAGAGGTGATTATCTCCACTGATTTTTGACAGGCTGGTATTTCTGGGCGCTTCCTGTTTATTTAGGTCAATAGAAGGCGACATTTTGCAATAAACTGTGCGTTTGGAAATCTTTTGCTCTGATTGTTTGTGTGACCCCAGGCATTGTGAACGTGAGGCTGGGAGTTTCGTGACAAGAGGAGGTGTGTGTTTCTGTTCAGCACATGCAAATGTAAATACAGATGTATGCAGCCCTTCGCCTGGCTGGAAATGCAGATTATGGAGTCTAATCTGCACCCTAACTCTCACACTAATAGGTATATTAAAGTAAATCCAAAAGATCACTTCACAGAAAATGTGTTTTGTGGAAAAAACATGCAGGAAAAAGTGTGATGAATTATTTATTCTGCATAAAATTGATTAAAGAGTTTGGCACACAATGCCTACCTCATGACTGCATGTTTAACAAAGCAACAGAAGATGATTTAAGGCCATTTATTCATAAATAAAACTGTGAAAATCATAGATGAAATAATACTCCTGCAGGAGGTATTGCTTCATCTGAAAAATAAACATCTGTCGGGGGAAAAAGTAAATAAAAAAAAAGAATACAATACGTTGAGTATCATGTATATTGATGGAATATTTGACTAGCTAAATGGACGGTAAATTAATCTATATTCTGATCTATATTCTTAAAGGCTGAGATGTTAAAACTCATGAAGGTTGACAGTAAATTAAGAGTCAGAAGTGAGTCGTCAATTAAAATGTATTTTTATAAGATTTAAACTAGTCTGACTGAAGATTTAAAAAATAAAAAAGGAAATCATCTGTGAAGTGTTGGAGGAAAAGTATCTGTTATGTGATACAAGGGCTTACCATACATTAGTTCTAAGGCTGCTTGAAAATAATCTACATGTTTTACTCAAATATCTTAGATTAAACACTCAAAAAAATATGGATTAATCATAGATTATATCGTTATTTAAACTGGAAATGTTTCCATAAGTGATTAAAAGACTGGATAGGAAATGATCGGGGAGGCTGGAAGAACCACTGAATGAGATTACAACAGAATGGAAAAGAGGAATCGAGGCGTTTAGACGTCCTAGTCAAAGCCCAGACTCAGAGTTATTGCTGATTAAAGTTGGTTTTACACACTGTTCAATCATAGGGTGTACTTACTTTCTAATAAGATTGTACATCCTTTCAGTGCAGCATGTTTGGATTTTAACAGTCCAGCACAGCGGTGGAGGTGTGATGATATGGGATTGTTTTGGAGCAGATTCCCACCAATTAATGGTTTAATTTTTGTGTAACGCATCCAAATTATTGGCAGAAAATGTTATAATTTCTTCCTTAAATTTTTCTAAAATATTCTAGAAAAATCTTGGGAAATTAAAATAATTACTGGCTGCGTAATAATTGCTTGACAAGACACTGGCTGCGTCACGATACGCGGTTAAGAGGTGGTGAGGACGACGCTGAGGACCCTGGTGGGAATGAAAGGATGATGGGGTTTTTTTTTAAAGCTCAAAACTGGTTCAACTGGTAACCAAAAGACACAGAGACTCCACAGGACGCTGAAACCTAAATAAACCCAGAAACAACCAATTTTTACTGGTGTTTGCAAAGCAACCAATCCAGAAGAAGAGCAGAAATGAGGTGACCAGTGAAGGAGGGGGGTCCAAAAAGCGGATCGCGGGCCATTTGGGGCCCTTGGACGCAGTTTACGAAATGTACCTTTTGTGTTTTTCTTTTGTATGAGATTTTAAATAACAACTTTATATCTTAAATAATAGATTTCAAGTACAAAACAAGTGTTTTTCTTTTTTTGCTTTCATTTTAATGTCCTAGGAAGTATAGCCACAAATCCAGTGACTTTTTACTCAAAAACTAACATATTGGGCTGAACAAAGTTCTCAAAAGTGATATTTTGTCCAACAAGTTAGGAAACTGTACAACTCTGAGATATATTTCCTTACCTTTTAAATCAAAAGACATGTTAATTTGTTGCTGAGCCATGAAATTAGTTGGTATTTTTAACTGAAAACAAATAAACTGTGGCCTCTGAGGCGATTTTGGACACTCCTGTTGCAGATATTAGCTTCTGAGATGCTGCTAATATGTGTGTATTAATGCAAATTAAGGTATATTTGATTTTTGAGCATATTTGGACTAATCCTTTGAATTCAGGCATAATTATTCCTTCTCCACAGGGGAGCAAAAGGACAAAAGGATGCACAAAGAACAAAGATAGCTTTATTTACACGTTTAAAATCGTTCCTGTAAACCTCTGTTTTTTTTCCAACATACTTGTGATTTATTACATTCACCTAATAGAAGGAAATGTCATCCTTTCATGCCGAGACACCTCGTGACAATGCCCTTCACCATGCTTTGAATCACACGCCTTCTTTTGTGCCGCTCCCGACACCAAATTGCATTTGTTCCAAGTGTCACGTTAATGTATGAAAAGTTTAAGATGTCAGCGCCGTAATCTGACAGCGGAGGTTTTGGTTAAAGCAAACGCGTCATATTGTACTTCTATTAGCAGGTCGCCATTGCACTATTAGTGACATCCCCAAGTCGGTGGCGTGTCACCTTAATTTAAAGTTAAGCACTGTGACAGTTTAATATGCCAGGGAGATGAAAGCCTCCTCTGTTTCGGCGCCGCGTCAAACCTTTTTCAAATGAGCGATAAATAGGGCTTATTGTTTCAGCGATCGAGAGGAACTGTCTGTCTAATGTGCCTTTCTTCTGCCGCTCCGCCTCGCTCGTCCTCCACCTCCTCTCCAACTTATGGAGATTTCCGTTTTCAAGCCTGAGCGGCGCTACCTAGAGGTGGAAGATTAGGCTGAGTGTCTGTCATCCGACGGCTCTTTAAATGTTGGAACCAGAGGACAAACGGCTGAGACGCTTCCTGTCTTTCCCTCAACAACAACAGCAGCACTCGGCAAACTACAGATGAACCGATTCGATATTAATATCTGCATCAACACTGAAAAAAATCATAACTCCAGATCTATTTGTGCTTCATTATTTATTTACAGTTCCTAATTGTGCTTTCTGGACCATTTGAAAGGTTTGTTGCAGTTTTTTTGCATAAATATTGTTTCTGTCAGTTTCAAACCGGCTGTTATATTCCTAACTGCAGGGCCGGACCAAGCTTTTTGGAGGCCTAGGCATATCTTCAATACCAACATGTCAACACCACATGCTTCATCGTTTCTAAGCTCTTCTACTAGAATAAAAAGACAAAGAATTAAATTAGGATGAAACAACTAATTTAAGTTGCTTACCTGAAGTGCAAAAAATTGTATTTTTGTATGTTTGTTAGTAATGTCTTCCAATTAACTATTCATATTTAAAAATTTTCTGTCAACTTTTCACATTTTTAACTGGTAAACACAGTGGATGACTTCCTCAGCACAGGATATTATTGTTGTTAATTTTATTTCTTAAATATTGTGTGAGAAGCTTTTGTTTGAACTTTTATTCTGTTGCTGAATTTCCTACTTTGCGGGACAATAAAAGCTGTTTCTGCTTTATTCTAAATAAATTCATTTTGCAGCAATTTGTTTTCAGTATTTCACCAAAAATTTGTTTTACAAGCCACTAAAATCTTTTTTTTTAAATGGGGTGCATTTACTTTTTTTCTTATTTAGGTTCATTTTTCGTTCTGATGCGTAAAAAAACTTGGTTTGACTTTTTAAAACTGTACAATTCATATTCAAAGTAAGAAAACAAACTTTTGTGACAGAAAGGGGTGAAATTTTAAAACCAAAAAGAGATGATGAGCTTTTTGGTAATTTTGTACATGATGGGTGTCTCTAAGACCAAAAAATGTTGAAATAATTGTGCATTTAGGGATGAAAATGTGAGGATTAACTGTCATTTAAGATTTTATCTGGTGTGGGGAGATTTAAATGTTTGTGATTTGTTTGCGTCAGCATTGTAAGCGGCACAGGTTGCTCAAATGTCGGCTACAGACGGGCAATTGTAGAAAGAGCCTGGAGGCAGAGAAGGTCGGCCATTAAGTGGTGGTGGAGGTGCTGGGCAGCCAGGATTACGAGTCCGTTTGCTTTCCCACACTCCCTCCCTTCCACGAGGTGGAGGAGAAACGAGGTGCCGTGAAGCTTGAAAGAGCGCCTGACATCTGAAGTCTTCTGATAGCTCCCCGCGATGCTGGGGAAGAAAAATTAACTCTGACGCCCAGATCAAGCCTCGGGAGCTTAATTACATCAAAGAGAAAGGGATCCTTGTTAGATTCAAGCCAAACAAAACAAAAAAGAATCGCTTTCCGAGGCTTTGTTTGACATCTCAGAGATCTGAGGAGGATTATCAAAGGTTGTCAAAAGAATCAGGTTCAGAAAAAAGCAACCTGAGTGACCAATTGTAGCACTGCAAGAAAAAAAGGTAGCTTCTCCGCCGGCCCTCTGCTATGCTATTGACAGGGATGACAACGGTCCCACGACGCACCATTATCCTTGACCGTCAAGCCGACATCAAATGGGCAGGGAGCTGTCCCTGTCAAGATGGAGGAGAGAAAAGCCTCTCAAAAAGTACAGAGCCGGAGAAGAAGAAGAGACGGGCTTGTTACATACGTTGCTTTCCACCTTGCTTTGTCAAAACAGGCTTATTCAGTGTGTACACACGCCTTGAGGGATGTTTCTTTCAAAGGAGCGGGAAAGAAAAGGCGAGAGACAGGATAAAGAATCAGACATGAATCCAACGAGTTGTTCTCCTTTCAAGGGGGCGAAGCTCTGCATATGTTTACGCAAACCTTTACTTCACACTTCAAATCAAAGAAGGGGGGTGAGAGTAAAAAAAGAAAAAAAGGAGAAGAAGAAGTACGGTGGTGGGTTGTGATGAAGAGGAGGAAGAAGGGAAACGGGGGGGGGGGGGCTTTGAAGCATGATAAAACAAGCCGCTCGTCTGCAACGCACGTCCCCCCATCTTTGTGATGTTGAAATCAAATTGATAAACAAGAGCTCGCGCTTTCAAGGAGTCCTGTCACAAATTCAGGCGCGCTTTCATCCGCCGCCGCCGAATCCCACATGGGTAAACTCTCACTTAGCTACCTCGGCCTGCTCAGACGCCGCTTATTGTCATTATGCAGCGTTTTGTGTTTAAAATAATAAAAAAAAATAAAAAGCCTTGCTGGCTCCAGGCAGGTCATAAGGAGACGTAACCAGTCATCTTCCCAAGGGAAGCAGAAGAAGTTAAAACAACACAGATTTACACTGAACACATAACAAATCATAACCCCTCCACCACCGTGTTTAACAGTTGATACGTTTGTCTAGACGATACATTTTCCCGGAAGTTATTGCGATAAACGATAGTATTGTTGCTCAAGTAAAATAAAGATGACAGCATAAAGAGAGAACACGTTCTCACAGATTAATAAACTTTAATGGAAATTATTGAGTTGTGTTATTTGTTGCTTATTGCGACAGGTCAAGTTATAAGCTGTTTCTCCAAACACATCATGGTTAAATGTCTCTTTTCTAGTCTCATCATGAAGATAACCAACAATTTTTCTTGCAATTTTAAGAAATTCTTCTGACAAAATTGCGTATTTATTCTGCTAATATGACTACATTTTTTGTAATTAAACAAAAATAATTACAAATGTTCAACTCACTTGAAGGAAGACTGAAATAAAAGCCGGTTTTTTTAAATATTTTCTGTCATTTTTACTTCTGTTGTCAGAAAAAAAAAAAGCGACAAAAACATATATATTATAGTCAGATTTAGTATGAAAAAAGGAAAAGTTCTAGATTATTTCTCTTACAGCAACATGATCCCATAAGTGAGAACTTTTCATCAATATTAATAATATTTATTGTCTTAAAACAAGCTCCTCTATCTGGCTGAAAAGTTACTTGTAGGTTAGTTTTATTTCAAGCGCTTTAGAAATTAGACCAAATTACTTGCTATAATTGTGCTTTTGCAGAGATTAAGTTCATTTCTTATGTCCTCCTGTTTTGGCTTCACAGAAGACACTGCAGACTCTGGTTACTACTGTCGGACGTAAATCCCACTAAATGTAAAAACTTACAGAATATAACATATAAAAGAGTTAAAAGTGAAATGCACCAAGTTAAGCAGCGCTAACAGGATGCATTCGGTGTTTTGGGACATGCAAATAAGAAAACACTCCTCTGGCACTGCAGTAAGATGCTGCATGCCAACAATGCAGGTTAACAATGCCAGAGTTAACTGCTGTGCATGATTCATGGTCCAGATCTGGCTTCAAATGCTTTCTGAAAACCCTCCAAGTGCATTTATTAAGACCGCCTGACTTGAGCAGGAAAGCGTCAGAGATGCAACCGGTTTGGGTGTCCAGAGAGTTGCAGGCCAATGCTTCAAGTAATTAAGAGTTTCGATTTTAATTTGGTCCGAGGCAATGGAGAAGGAAGCTGCCTGGACACAGAGCAAAACGGACATGGATGAATATTTGGCGTTATATTTCTATAGAAACAATCCAAATTTCTGAGATATTTATTTTATTTGAATGATGGATTTTCCAGGTGCATTTTGCTGTTTTTTTCAAAGATTATATAAGTTGAAATGTGCTGCATATTGATTAATTTAGAGTTTATTTTCATCTTCTCCTCAGGGCAAGACTCAATTAAATGAAGGTAACTATATTCAGTGTTTGCACAGACATCGGCAAAAGTAGAAGGTTTCTGTTTTTAGCCTCTCAACCCTTTAAATAATGCAGAAATCAGCTGAAGGTTCGGTTACCTCTGTGTTCGGACATGGCGAAAGCAGCTTTTTACACCACGAGGTTCGGCCCCCGCCAGCACCCTCGTTGCCATTCAGCTCTTAGAGATTCATGAGCTCGGGCCAGTCAAACCGGCCGGCCTAATCATGGAGAAAACACCGCAGGCCATCGGGCCCGGGCGCGCAGCCTGCACAGAGACGCCCTTAATGGCGTGCTTAAACTTTGAACGAGACGTGCGTGAGGCCGATTCCTGTCGGCCCAGACGTCTCGTCAGGGTCCCATCCAGCAGGCGAGGCCCCCGATTCAACCATCAGCAGCCAGATCAACCGCTGGCCTGGGGGTGAGCGGTGGGTGACACGCCGGACCCCCCTGACGATAGCAGGACAGGCAGAGTGAATGTTGGGGTGTGGTCATCTCACACCCCGTCTTCCACCACTGATTACGTCCAACTGCTCCAACAAGAGCAGGGCGATTAATCGATTTCATCAAATAGTCGAATTTTCGGTTTTTGCGCCTTGGGTTTCCATACTTCAGAATGGCGGCCATCTTTTCGTTTTTTACATCTTCAAATTATTTGGACTTTGAGTTCAATTCGACTCTACAGCAAAATATAACAGGCTAAGATTGTTTTTGAAAAGGGAAATAAAGTCATGATTAATCCTGCCATGATAAAGTTTTGCAGTAAACAATAATGTTGTGGTTTTGAGACCATTTTCAACAAGCTTAACATTTGAACTACACATTTTAAATATGCAAAATGAATAAAGAAAACATATAAAATGAATTAAAAAGTCTCTGCAAACAAAATTGTCCTTCAAAAAAAGATCTAGCTGAGACCAAAACACCAAACTGAAAACTTTTCAAACTGCTTTTGGTGGAAAGGGAGAAAATAATAAATCATGCAAATGGAAATTATTGAGCTTGTTTTAATTTATCGTGGCCTAGTCATGATTTATAAAAAACAGTTGTAGTAATGCCACAATATGAAGATAAAGTCAAAATCATACAAGAAAGAAGGCTCACTGTTTCCAGAATAAAGACGTCACATTTGGAGAATGAAGTAGTAATTTTATATGAGCTCCAGTATAATTTCTGCAAAAAAATATGAACGGAACACGAAAACCTGCTGTTTGAATGCAGCCGAAGTCGCAAAATCATAAATCTCAGCTTCAAAAAAATTCAAAATATAGAAGAACGCAAGACTGCTGTTGTGTTTAACCTCTGCTCAGTTGAGCTAAAAGAGTTTTTCTGGTTAAAGATGCAAAGATTTCAGACCAAATGCATGGAAAACATCTGATTTTTATATCTTACTTCACCAAAGACATGAAGCTTTTCGCAGCAAAAATACTAAATCTTAAGTGTTATTGGTCCAGTTTCTATTCTTTCAGCTTGTACTACATAAATGATTTTTTAGTACTGAGAAAAAAGTGCTAGATTATTTTACTTAAACATTTTAATAGAGCTAGTACTTTTCTATCAATATTAAGGAATTATTAACTTAAAATAAGCTCCTATATTTTGCTGAAAAGTTACTCTTAAGTTAGTTTTGTCTTACACTAACATATATTCACTAGAAACTAGACAAAAAAAAACTCAGTATTTTGTGTTTTTGCAGATGTTTCTCATAGTTTGGTCTCAAATCTTTGCATCTTTTACCAGAAAATCTCTCTTAGGTCTGTGGAGAGGTGGTGATTCCTGGAAATCATGTAAGGAAAAACAAAACATCTTCTGTATGCAAACAGACCTGCTCTGGGGTCATCACATTCTAGTTGTGACAGATCTTTCTTTAATGTGTTTTCACTAAATTTATCAACCCACACACTCTGAAGCAGGCCCAGTCACTCAAACGAAGCACAAACAAATAGCTGGAGGCCAACGACCAGATCTCCAGAACCGTCGGTAACAACACTGTAATTGCATTGTTTAGTTTCAGGGGTCGCATCCTTAACCGTAGGATCTCCAAGTAAATCATGTTTTCCTGCCCTTCAGCAGCGCCGACTAAAGAATGCAGCGTCTGGCAGTCGCTGATGAACTTCTCAAAGTGTTCCTAATTGGATCGGACACAGAATAAAGTTAAGGAGGTTTTTTTTTTTTTTTTTTTTGCAGCGCGTATTCTCGGAGCAGGCTGTGGGAAAAAATGATGTTTATGACTTCTGAAGAAACATTTGGCAGCCAACGGTCATTAAGAGGAGTCCCGCCAAGTGAAAAGTTGCACTCTTTACCAAAATACACACGAAATCAAGACATAAATACTCAGGAGGGAAATGCTGCACGCCTGCCTGAACTAACTCCAGCTCTCTATCATCATTTCATTAATTGCTCCTGAAGTTTATGATACAGCAAGTGATGCACCAACTGGGAAGCAGGAAAACATATTTCCTGGGCCAAATGTGCAAGCATAAACATTTCATTCAGAATGGATCAAGTCATTTTGCCTTCTGTGTCATTTATTGTGTGCAAGAGAAAAATATATTTTTCAAATTCAGGAAAATTTTCTCGTTATAAGAGGAAATATGGAAGGAAATTTATGCAAATGAGTCAATTCCCATGTTGTTAGATTATAAAGATCATTACTGTCATATATGTCCAGAACACAAATGACTCAAATTAATCCAGTGTTTCCGTTTGTGTGGGATTTTCTGTCTTCTGTCAGAAGATAATTCCTGATAATGAGTCAAACTTTAATTTTCCAAATAGTTTTTTTTTTACACAGCCTTTTTTTTTACTTCCCTTGAGCTCTTTTGTTTTTGTTCATATGATGTTGCATGACAATGAAACAAATCTCAACTGATTTTAAACTGTTCACATTTTTAAAATGTCCACGCAGCTGAAGTTTAAAAGTTTACTATTTATAAGAAAATTTACTTTAATAAAAAGAATCGCATTAGACGGATGGATGGACGGATGGATGGATGGATGGAGTGACGGACGGACGGTTGGATGGATGGCTGGATGGACGGTTGGATGGATGAATGGATGGATGGATGGATGGACGGTTGGATGGATGGACAGACGGACGGACAAATGGACGGACAGACGGATGGATGGATGGATGTTAGATGGATGGATGGACGGATGGATGAATGGACAGACGGACGGACAAATGGACGGATGGACAAATGGACGGTTGGATGGATGGATTTATGGACGGATGGATGGATGGATAGATGGACGGATGGATGGACGGACAAATGGATGGATGGACAAATGGATGGATGAATGGATGGATGGATGGATGGACGGTTGGATGGATGGACAGACGGACGGACAAATGGACGGATGGACAAATGGACGGACAGACGGATGGATGGATGGATGTTAGATGGATGGATGGACGGATGGATGAATGGACGGATGGACAAATGGACGGTTGGATGGATGGATTTATGGACGGATGGATGGATGGATAGATGGACGGATGGACGGACGGACAAATGGACGGATGGATGGATAGATGGTTGGACGAACGGACGGACGGACAAATGGACAGATGGATGGATAGTTGGATGGTTGGATGGACGGACGGATGGATGGACGGAAAAATGGATGGATGGACGGACAAATGGACGGATGGATGGATGGAGGGATGGATAGTTGGATGGATGGACGGACGGATGGCTGTTCTGTCATCTATACGTCTTGGTGAATCTGTCTAATTACCACAAAGACCATAAATGAAACGCGTATTTATCTACTTGATTTAGCGGTTAAGCAGATCTCTGAACGGACTCGATCTGCTCCAGCTTGTCCGCTCAGAAGAAGTTGGTGTAATGAATGCAGAAGAACAAGCCGGATCAAACAAACAGAAGAAAACTTTTCTCCATAAAGCCCTCCAAACCAGAAAGAGACGAGTCCTGACACTGGCTCCACGTTGTGCCCATCCAATTTGCTTTGTTCCCCCTCACCTGCCTCTGTCATCACGATGGGGGCCACTAGGGGCCATGTTGGGGCCATCTTCTTTCCTTCCATAGGCTTTTCTTACTGCTGCCTTTAAAGTCCTGCACTGCGATGTACATGGCCTTGATGTTTGCCTTGTACCCTACATGCAAAGCTATCATTATCCATGCCTCTTGACAATCGCAGGCCTCGTCTTTGTTACATCTGCAGCTCTTTGCCTTGGGCTATGACATGACTGCACGGTTGATCTCTTCTCTTTTACATATCGCTCCCTGTGTCTCTCCTCCTCTGTTTTTTCTCTCCTCAGACCATGTTTGAATCCAGCTCTGATTTGACAAACTGGAGAATATTTTACCTCTCAGCCTCTGTGACACCTCCGCTGCTTTGATCAGTTCAGTAGTTTGAAGACAGCCGGCAAAAAAACGTGAACTGATGTTTGACAAACTTTCGCTCTCAGGTTTGCTTTATGGTGTGATGTTTTTCACATCATTTTTGACGGTATTTTGGGGAATAACAGCTTTGACTGAAATTATTCCACCAACTGCTGGTAAAAACACGCTTATAAAACCCACCTCACTCTGAAAATACCTGCATTTACATCTGTAAACACCTTAATCACTGTAATATTTGTGAAAAACATAAGTATCTAGTTTTCAGTCTTTCATTTTTTAAGGTTGGTTGTTATTGTTTTGATAAAAATGCTTAATCCGCCAAGGTATGATTGGAGTACTTATGAGTTCCTATCAAGGTATCTACTGCGTACTTACAGGGAACATATAAGGTACCTGTAGGATACTTACAAGGTACCAACAAGTTCCCTGTAGGGATTTCTACAGGGTATTTAAAGAAGTACCTACAGAATACGTACAAGGATAAAGGTATCTACCGGGTACCTTCGAGGCAGATCTAGAGTTTGTATGGAGGGCTTACAAGGTGTATACAAGGTTACCAACAGGGTAATAGTAGGTACACCTACAAGTATGTAGGGAAGTACCTTTGGGAACAATGAAGGATTCCTTCAATCTCTCCATTTCCATAGGAATGTACCAATGTGGTACCTACAAGGAACGCAAGAAGAACTTTGAGGTACTGTCATGGTACCTATTGAAATACTCACAGGGTACGTAGGGGGAACTCGAAAAGATTGAAGGGGACATGAAGAAGTACTCTCAGAGGTACTTATATGGTATGATATGTGGGACTTACACTGTAACAATGAGGAATTTACAGGGTACTTAAGATAGATGGTTAAAGCCAACAGTGGTACCTGAAAAGTACACACTTGGTCTCTATAGAGGTGTATCCAGCGTACATTCAGGTGTACTAACACGTAATAATATTCAGTTTTTCCAATTTAAATAGTCTAGACTTGATTTGACCCACTGGTTTTGGATGGAGACATCAGTCAAGGACAGATTAACAGTGTCAAATACCCAAACCTTTATTTATTGGATGATGTTAAGCATTTGATCTGAAATAGTAATAATTTATGCTTGTCTGCTCCTCTAGATATTCAGGTGAAGGAGAATATATTTACTTCTGTGTCTCTTTAGAGAAACGAATAGGCTGAATCTTTTCCCTGTCAGCTTCAGATGGCTGACTAACAACAAGCAGTCAGTGAATTCCTCACTCTTTTAACAAGGGTCTTTGTGTTTTGATTGACACTACAGATAGCTGCTTCCTCCGGTCTAGAAGCCACAAGATGAACCACGTACTGCTGAGTCAAATCCGCTCAATTATACACATCTCCAGAGTCAGAAGGTATTTACATTTCTATTTCAACCCAAAGAGCTGTTAATTAGCTTAGTTTCAGTGTGACAAAAACTGCTTGACCTTCGTCTGGACACTGTTTTCCTCTTGCAGTTTCCAGAAAAACATAATATTTAAATATGCAGTCTGATCATAGATTGGCAGATTATCCATTCTTGTTTCAGTGAAGCATTTGGTATATGAAGCATGTCTTAATGCCGTTAAAACTATTTTTGATGCCTTCGTTGTTTCTGCTTTTTTCACCACCCTTCGCACCAATTCCCACCCCAGGGATCATGAAAAAGCTTCGCATGGGGAGTCAACAGCTCTCTTCTCATCAACTGCGGGAGGTAGCTGCTCGGAGGCGTTCTGCAAACCCAGCCACTGATCTTCAGAAGAAGACCTTACAGCCTGCCAGAGTTTGCCGAACTCAAAGGCCACACCGCCTCCCTGCTCTCACTAAGGCGAGAGGAAGCAACGGAGGATTCTCCTAATAGTCTAATTCAAGGAAAATTGCTTCGCTAGTTTCATCTGTGTATCAATCAGAAAGTAGTTTTTAAAAATGGCCACTATGTTTTTAAAAATGATCCAGTGAGTTTTATAAAATTTGAGTTTGCACCTATAACAGAAGCTAGCAGCTAGCCACCAAGTAGTAAAAATAACTTTTTAAAAATTTTTGCAGATGCGTCATTGCAAAAAGGTAATTATCTACATATTTGTAGTTTTTTTCTTCAACAATATGTATGCTAATTTGATACAATTTGTATCAAACTGTTACAAATGTGACAAATTTTGATACAATTTGCATCAAATTTGATACAATTTGTATCAAACTGTTACAAATGTGACAAATTTTTATACAATTTGTATCAAATTTGATACAATTTGTATCAAATTTGATACAATTTGTATCAGTTTGTATCAAATTAGCATACATATTGTAAACTGCTGTATTAGTTGGACTTTGGACTCCTATTTTACACGTTTATATTGTTTTGTAATTTGATAAACATACAAGTAAAGAAGCAACATGATTGTTACTGAAACTAATTGTCTTTTAGCATAGCTTTGCTAACCCTGCCTTTAAACGAAGCTGGAGTCCATGCCAGAGAGTTTCTAATTCAAACTCACCACTCTGACACTTTATCTCCATTTCCAATGTCTATTTCAAGACCCTCAGCCCGGGGAAATTAATAATGAATGCATCCTGTCCGATTTAATTCAGCACTAATTAGGTCAGGAAAGTTTGGGAGCAAAAGGTACGGTCCAGGCCACGTGGTCGGGCCTCTCAGCGGGCAGCCACTTTCATGTGGAGAGAAAAAGTTGAGTGTTGAACAGAGAGATGGCAGGGGCAAGGCCGATGCCAACAGCGCCAGCATAGGGACGAGGGGCCAGGGCTGGAGACAAAGATAATAAAACCAAGAAGTGGCAGCTTCAGAAAGCCTCTGAAAAAGGACACACCAGGGAGATATCAACAGTGGGCCATCACCGAGTGGAAAAAACAAAAAGAGAGCTGTCAGTCTGTTTGTTTGGCCTACGACTGCTGAGAAATAATTATTCCCTTTTAATTACAATTCGAAGAAAAGAAAGCTCAGGCTCTGCCGTCTCTAGACGGGGAAGCTGGTGTGGGGCAAACGCTGCTGCCCAGAGCCGAGCGCCCGAGGAACCGCAAAGCAATGTTATCACCTTTCACACGCCGCCGAGCCAAAGAATAAACGACTTTGATCCGACTGCAAGTGCACTTTGGCCAACTTGGGTGGCACTCTGCAGTTTAAGCAGAAACTCTCTGGCAGGGGGAGTACAGAGCACTGCAGGGAGGGGGAGGAGGAGGAGGAGAAGGGGGACAGATGAAGGTGACAGCTTTGGAGGTTAACCTCGATTTGAAGTCCCAACAGGACTCAAAAATCCCACAGGGCAAGAGATACGGCTCTGATCTTTCACATCTAGCTCAGATATTGTACCAATAATATCTGCTGAGGACAGACAGGCGGACCTAAAATGTTCTTCAAAGCTTGCCGTACTTCTCCTGACTCCTGACAGAACAATGTGCCTTATCCTTGGTATGTATTTTTAGCCGGCAAAATAAGTACTGAATACATTTGAATAGCAAATTCCTCTTTACGCATGAAGATTGGCAGGCAGGCAGCAGCAGCTCCCCTGATTCAAATCATGCCAACCTGCTTAGTGGAGGCGATCCAGATGGAGTATCAGTTCAAGTACTGTAAATCTGCCTGATGGGGAGAGCGCAGACACTTTGTTGGAGAGCCGTGGCTGCAGTTCAAGCCCAGCTGTGATTTTGCGTTTACCTGCAAACAACTTTGTCAGGATGGATCTCGTTTTAGTTGGGGAAAAAAATGCAAAGATAAACATCAAAAGATTGCCTCTGTCCAAACGGAAAAAGAGCCAAATTTAATCTTGAAACGGGACTAAAACTGGAATGTTTTGTATGGTTTTCATTCTAACAGCAGCAGCACCTGTTCAGGATTAAATATAAAACGATATTTAACGTCCCTCCTCTGTTGTACAGCAGATTTTATGTGAAATATATCAGATGTTTGGGGATCCTCATCGTAAACTATGACGAGGCAAATAAATCCAGAAACTACAAACAAAACTGTAGTTTGGTAAACAGCAAATTCTGTAAATTATCATTATTATTATTATTAATGTCATTTTATTACTAATGTAATCATTGTGGCTATGACTCTTTTCTATAATATTCCTTTTTAACAATATTATAAATATTATTTTTAATCCAAATAATTAATATAAATAATACTAATACAGTAATTAATGTGTTACTTTAATATTATTTTATTCTTTTTCTAATCCTGGTTATTACTGGTAATAAACTTTTAAATTTTTTGTAATTTTTCTAATAATTAATATTATCATAATGCAAGTTCTTTCCTGCATTTTAAATCAGCCATCAGTCTTGTAATTTTTTACAGCCATCTTGATCAATAGTTTTTCAGGTTTTCTTTTCTTTTCAAGTTTTTCCATCATTGTACTTTAACAATTGATCATTTTCAAAGGAATATTAGTCAAATACATCTTTTAATCTGTCATAAAGACAGATTAAACGTTCAGCTCAATCTGAGACCAACTGTTGCCACTCTAATCTACTTTTGTTGATAAAATTGACAAATAACGACGATAACACGAAAAATTAAGGTTTAGTTCATTCAAAATGATTTCAAGGAGATCATTTTGTGTAGCATCTCTTATGCTACACAATAAGTTATTATGTGCAAGAAATGGAATAAAACTGATTAAATAAGCAGCCTCTGTTCTGGTTTATTTACTCTCTGAGACGTTTAACTGGAAATCGTTGGATCTTGGCAAAAACGGAGTGGCGATGATTTAATCTGACAAGATCATGTGCAGCTCGTGACGTAGGAAGAGGCAGAAGTGTGTGATAATGTTTGATTTGCCCTCTCTGTGTCAGTCAGTGCGCCTGGGAAAACTCTCCCCTCTCTGCCAGTAAAACAATAGTTGTGTGTTTACTGCAGCGCGGAAATAGTCGGAAGCTGAGGAGGTAAGCAGTGCACGCATTCAGTGTTTTCCTTTATATCTGATAAACAAAGCTGGAGCTGTTTTGCCTAAATGGGATATTCCTTACTATACAATAGATTGATACTCATCTGGACTTTCCTCCCAAGTCAGATGAAGCCTTTGTGAATTAATTTAAACAAGACGCAGCAGGAAATTGACTTCTTTTTTTTTTTTTTTTTAGGAGGCAATTCTGAATGACTGAATCAAGTTTCAATCAAGTTTGTGCTGCAGAATAAGCAGGAAACACCCTCACGTTCTGGAATTACTCATTTCCAAACCTGCTGAGGGGATTTTAATACCAGCAGACCTTTTTCTATCCTACGGGAGCAGAAAAAGTAGAAACATATAATCCTTTTCCCTGCAGAGAAAGCCTCCAAGGGAGAGAAGCACTGAATCAAATTATTCTCCTAAGATGGTCTGACCTTAGCTTCACTTTATTCAAGCCTTCTTACCTCCACAATTTAACTGCTGTTCTTCTCTACCCCCCCGACAACTCCTTGCCATGCATGAATCACAGGTTAAATGCATTCCTTTCAACGCCGCGCTCCCCGCCGACGGGAATATAATTATGTTTTACAAGTCGACTCTTATCTGTAGCCTCCTTCATTCCCCCGCCGTGTATTTGGAGAGCTTTCCAGAAGTACTTTACGGTGTGTCAGGTTGCTGCTCCTCCATGTAAAAGCACTATTGTGTGGCTGAAAAGGTCTCCTCTCCACCAAAAGAAAAAAAAAAAACATGGTGTAAATAACCTTTACGCAGCGAGTCCCTTCTTTTGGGCTGATTTTCTCACTTGCTTCACAAAACCTTTCGCACTCAAAGCCAGAAATATTATTACTGCAACGATAAACTTACACAATGCGCTCAGCGGAGGCAACTCTTCAGGCGTTATTGTTCGGATTGTAATGCAAAGTGAAATTAAAATTGGAGGGAATTTGAACAGTTAGAAGAAGTTTTCTGCACTTCCAGACAAAAACAAAATGGTTCCATTTAGGCGGTGCCTGGCTACACGGTAACTGTAAAGCACAAGTCGTAAACATTATCTGCTAATGCTAAAGCGCTAATTTCAAATTCAAATTATATCTGCACTTGAAAGACTACAACCATATATTTTGTTCATTGTCTTATTTTGGAGCATTTTACCCAAAGAAAAGCAGCTTTTTAGCAACTAGAAAAAATACTGTTCTTTGCAAAACAGCTGAGAGAATGCAAATCAGCAGAATACATATGAAAGAGCTGAAAAAACGCAAGAAAGAGAAAAAGCGGAAGAAATCATAAACATCATCCGCTAATGCTAAAGCGTTAACTTCAAGTAAAACTATTGTTGAAAGACAACAATTATCAAGTACCAATTTAATTTTGGCATAATTTACCCTTAGATATTTATATTTATATCTCGTTCTCTAACCTTTTTGCCTCATTTTACCAAAAGAAAAGAAACTTTCTAATAATTATACATAGCTTAGAGGCTATAGCCTCCCTTAAAACTAATACCACCGTCCCAAAATCTTATATTTGACTTTTAAGTTATATAAAGATTTAAATAACATATAAGGATACTGTAGGGTGTATGTATCCTTAAGTTAAAACAGGAAACAGAACACACATAGCAGCAAAATGTCATGCTACGCTCTGTACTCACCTCAGCATACCAAATGCTTGAAGTGGGTGTCAGAGTTGAAGCAGTTTCACGATGGCTTTAACTTTCATCCTGAGATGGTCAGGTGATTTCTAGGTAAAACAAAAAAATTGATATTGAAGAAAAAGGAGTGTAGAGGCAACAGCAAAAGAGTGGATATGCAAACATATCCACCGATTCTCTTAAAATGAGCTTAGAGATGATGCTTTTCAGGAGTGTTTCTACAATAAAGTGGCTTTATGTGTTATAAAAGACTGAAATACATGTTTATCGGGGGTTAAAGGTGATGCATTTTGACTTTAAAGCAAATCCCTGCTCCCATGTTGCTGTACTGGGTAGCTTCCAGTATAAACACAGATCAATTTTACTATAAATATTACTTTAAAAAACTGTGTAAAATAATAAGAATTCACCTAAAAAGTATGATTAGTGTTAAACCTGTAAAAAAAAGAGACAAAGCATGTGATGATTTGATGACTTGGCGACAATTATAACAATTATAAGTGTAGAAAAAGCCTCAGAGAACAGGTGTCTTCAGGTAGACCAACTCCAACTGCAAGCTTTATCAGACTCCCTTTGTCTAATCAGCACCTATTGTTCCTACTCTTGTATTCCTCATTAGCTGCCTTTGTTAACACGCATGTTTAATTATGCTGGTTAAAAGAATGTTGGCGGGAGTCAAAACAAACCAACCCGTTTCATTAAAAGGCAGAGGGAAAGAAGGGCAAGACAGCCCAAAATGTAGAGGAAATTAAAGAAAATTATGACTGAGGTAATCAAGCCAGGAGAACAAGAGAGAAAGCTGCAGCAAAAAGTGAGAAAAGGAACAAAGACAAGAAAACAAAGTGTCTTTATGAGAGAAAATACCTGCAAGGCTGCTGCTGTTAGTTCCAGCTGATCCCTGGGGAGCGGCTCTCCTGAGGTCCCTAAACATCACGGAGAGAAAAAACTCTACAAATTACCCCTGCAGTGGTTACACAACCTGTTCAAAAGGAAGGAAAACAAACACATGCACCAATATGTCAAGAATTACACCGACTTCTTTAGAGCCTTTAGTTTTTGAACATTTGAATAGAATAACTCAGAAGGGAATAAAAATCTGTTAGTTTATATGAAAGCACAACAGATTTTTAATGCAAAGAATCTGCAGACTAATGAAAAAGAAAGCACTAGCTTTTCCTCTATTGAGCTCCTCTGTGACTCCTACAGCACACCTCACTACTGTCTGACAGCTCTAGAACATACATCTCTGCCACTACGAACCTTTTCATGCAACATCGTTCCTCTCTCTACAAAGATGCAACGCATTTCTTTCTGGCCTTCTTTGTGCTTGTAATTCTGCATCCTTTTAGCAAAAATTGCATCTCTAGTATTTGTTCTTGGATTTAAACGGCTCACAAATGCTCAGTCTGACACTCTTTCCCAACAAATTAATGGATACAAGCTGATGCACGGTCAGTGGAAAACCTTTAGCTCCTTGAGTTTTAGTATGGAGTTTCTCCTTTCTGGCAACTTTTCCAACATTCAAGGTATGTTTTCCAACTTTTCCAGAACCACACTTTGGAGATAAAAACAATAGAAATAAACTAAAATACTACATCTAGAGACAGTAATCTACATTCTACAGCAGGGACAAGGTAAAATGTAACAAAATTTTCTCATGAAATATTTTTAGTAATTCTAGATTGGGAAAAAAAAATGTAATTCATTCATTAACTCTGCAGAACCTTTTTCAGAAAAATGCAAAAAAAAAAATGCATGCAAAAATACATTATTGTCATATTTTAAAGATATGTTTTGTCCCCAATCGGAAGATTTGAAATCTTAGAAAATAAATGCAATTGCGTACTGAAGCTGGGTGATATGGATTTATATTTCATGGTACTATCATAATAATAAAAGAAGTGACAATTAGGACTATTTATCATCTCCCTGTTTTGCAATTTTAGCCATACAAACATGAAAAATGGACACCAGTTACAGAAACAAAAGTTTGATTTGTGTCTTTAAACTGCGTACAGTAACAGCATTTTCAAATGTATTGATATTTTTCGATACTTTCATCAAACAAACAATGGAGAAAATAGTAAAAAATAATCCCAACAGTAGTTAATTGGAATAAAATTTCTATAATGAAGAACATTTGTCACGATAAATGATAAACGATACTCTACAGGAACTGCTTGAATACGCTAAAACCTGGAAGCAAATTTTCAGCTCTGGCTCAAACAAAGGGAGGAGATTGTTTGTTGAAGGGTGAACAGAGTAGGTGTGAATTATGCAAATAAATTCGGTGACACGGACTTGGACGGGGATGCGGCGTGGCAGAAGGAAGAAATATGGCGGCAGTGGTGGGCTCCACTTCCTCCCCTTCCCCTGGTTGCTTACCTTGAGGCAGCAGCTTATCTTATTTGCCTCCTTTTTAAAAAAATCAAAGTGTCTGGATTATCATAAGCACCTCCACCATTGTGCTCCCACTCAAAATAATTTTATCTGGCTCTCGCTCTTTTATCAGGTAAGCGAGTGGCTCATATAATAAACATAAATACCTACTCTGCTATCCCCCGTTTGTTGAGATGTTGCTCCTTTCCCAACATTTCTTCATAAATTCTGTATTCCCTCTTGGTTGAAAAAAAAAAAGGCCCATTAAGGGGATTTTTTCCTCCCTTTTGGCAACTGAGGTTGACAGGAAACAGAACAGGAAATGATATAATAGCTGCAGACAGGAGTGCTTCTCCCATGCCCGGCTGCTCCTCGTTTGACCTCTGAGACGACGAGGACTGCCGTGTTTGGCTTCACGCTCGTGTTTAAGATCGGGACTTTTACTCCAGCAGGTGAACGCCTCGCTTGTAAAAATAAAAACCTTCTAAAAAGATGATATTGAGGCTCCACTGATGTAATGCATTACATCTATGTTTGTACGAAACCTTCCCAGAAAGCATTACATTTCCTATCTGATGACAGAACTTGATGTTTCTCAACACTTCTGAGGTTTAGCAGCCATGGCTGAAAAACATCGGCAATAAAACGTCTGTTTTAGATTTAACAGTTAAATCTAGTAATGTTCTTAATGGGTTTACAACCACAAAACCAAGGCGGAAAGACAATCTTATATTCCAGTAACATCATTTTAAGGTGTTTATGATCATTATCCGACTTGGCTGTAAACTGATATGGAGCATAAGTAGTGCCAAAACACAACGCCAGAGTGGAAAGACAACAGCAGAGGTTTTTAATGTGTTCATTTTGATTAATTAATTACATTAACCGAACGAATCTGGTGTGTTTCAGGTACGTCGGTAAATCTGACGCACAAGCAGCATCCGCTAACAGACGACGAAGCCGCTTCTCTTGACCTCACTGGGGATTATTTTTTGTTTCTAAAACAATCTGATTGGACGCTAGAAAAGACTGTTGTTGCGTTCAAGCTGTGCTGAAAGGAATTAACTGATTAGCGAATGCTAACTTGTTGCAGCAGCACAGACGTCCCCAAAGCTAATATCAATATAAAGTAAATAACAGAGTAAAAATATCTTATTTAATATTTTTTCAATTGAAATGTGGCTTAATTTGTCAATGTATGGTTTTTGATTAAAATGAGATCAAATCCCATTAGTGTAATCCAGAGAAATTGCAAAAAAGCAGGGAAATTTCTATATTTATGACAGTTTTCTACCTGCTTTTAAGGGTTGAGAAAGAAAACTAAATACCTCTAAAATGAAAATGTTGGCACAGATTTAGAAATGAATTCCCAAGGGTTCACATTTCAGAAGCTGGTTCAAAATAAATCAAGTTTAACACAAAAGCAAGAGAAAGAGCAAAATGGCAACTTGTGGATATTTTAAACCAAAATCAAGTTGTAAAGGTAACAAAATGCAGCTCAACACTGAAGTATGGTGGTGGAGGAGTGATAATACGGGCTGATTATGCAAAACTTTCCGAACTGAGGGATTGAAATCAAAAACAGCCAGACAGAAATCTCAACGCAAAGCCGCGGATGTGGGTAGAAACTTTACATTACTTCAAGTTGATCCTCAGGACTATTTTATGTATTTTTTCCTGTTTGGATGTGAGAGATGGACGTGGACGAATTCCCCAGCTAATTAGCAGCACAGTTTTCCATCTCATCCAAATTTCTCCTGTGAGAAAAAGAGAGAGAAACCTCTGAGCCACAACAGTATGTGAAAGTTTTGCCCCCCTCCATCTGCTGAAGACGTGCACAGAGACTTAATTGGGGCCAAATCTTGTCAGAGCCTCTCCTTCTGAGCGTCCGCGATTAGTTTGGAGCATTTAACAGAAGGTTGCTATAAGGGTCCAAACTTATAATAAACCGATACTTTTACTTTCTTGCGTTTGGATAATTCAGAGCCTTAATAACACCTTTCAGTGACAAATCTAACTGAAGTACAGCCAGGAAAAGGGCCGGAGTGTTTAATGAACAGCACTGAGATCCGTTTTGTAGACAAAAATGTTGCTGAAAGCTTTACACAGTGTGACAAAGTGCAGCCGAGACGTAAAAAAAGAGGAAAATCTAACTTTACATCACAGCGTTTAGCTTAAACTGCATGCTGTGTTCTGATGAAAGGTTACACTATTTACTACCAATTAGCTTTACAAAAGTGTGACTTTTAAACCAAATTAAAAACTGCCTTCCAGAAGTTTATTTTTGTCATATAAATACGGTGAATGCACAAACAGTTGTTGAGAGCATTTGTTTTGTTAATTTGTTCCTGTTTAATTGCCTGTTAGGGACGTTGGAGTTCTTCAACCAGCAAGAACCGGGTCACGAGTTATTTTGTGGGTCAGAAGCAGAAAAGTTTCCGAACTACTGATCTGATCTGAGGGCGCAAGAAAGAAATGTTCATCTGGACTTTGAACAGCTTTACGAAGGATAAAAAGCAGAAAAAATGATATTTTTAAAAAAGAAATTAAACTGAACTGCATAAAACAAGCAAGAATCTTCAATAAAAACTGAATAAAATAGCAAAAAAGTTACTAATTATATTTTAAAAATCTGTATTTCATTTAAAGTAAATAAAAAAGGCAGGATATGAAAATACAAAAATACTGAAAAAATAACACCAGTTAAATTAAATCAAATTTGACATAAGAGAAAATATAATAAGCAGAATTAAACTAATGAAACTACATAAAATAAAATAATGTCCAAAAAGACTAAGTCAGAATGTATAACAATAAAAAAGAAACAATTCAAAATAAAAAACAAAAATAAAACTGAAATTGCAATCAATTTAAAGCAAAACAATAAGAAAGAAAAACATATATAAGCTAGATTAAAATGTCAAAACAAAGAAAAAAAACTAAGAAAAACAACAACTAAACTTTGAGATGAAAAATTAAAACAAGCAAAACAAGGAAGGAAAACAAAAACAAAACTAAATACATTTTAATTATTAGAATAAAGACATGGCAGCTGCAGTTTCTCTCGCAGAAATTTAAATCTGAAACCTAAATCTAAATGTCCTGATAAAAACAGCATGAATTTTATCCAGGTTTAACTCAGACACAGCTGATTTCCACTCCCTCAGGAGTTACTTCACTGCAGCGTGCCTCTTGTTTCTGCAGCCAGGAACACCTTAGTGTATCTGTTTACACACACCTGCAGCTTGAGCACATCTTCCCAGTCGTATGTCGGCACACAGGACTGATTTCACACCCTCAGCCACACACAGATTTATAGAAATCATTCCCACGCGTCTGTTTCATTTCAGAGCCTCATATTTACGTCGGCGGCGGCGGCGTCAGCCTGCGACACATTTACATAACACACATCGCCCCGCTGCGTCCACCGCCGAGTAAGTACTCAAGCTCGTCCCGGCCCCCTTTTCATATTTACAGCGTGACTGATTTAAGATGGACTGATTGTGGGGATTTAATTACGGGGGACACAATGGCCACACAATTCTGTTTTCTTCTCCTCCCTTCTTGCGAGGCGCTGACACGCCGCACACTCGGCTGCACACTGCCGAGGAATGTTTTACACTCCAAATGAGCTGTGCTTGCAGAAGAATTTAATTTGATCTGCTGCTGTAATTGTGCTCTCACACACATATACTGGGGAGGAAAAAAAAAAAAAAAAAGAGGAAGAAGAAGAAGAGGAGGAGGAGGAGGCATGCCGGGGTTGGAGGGCGTGCAACTTTAAAATGTAATATGCACAAAAAGTAAATTAACTCAAGAGGAGAGGCCCTTGTGATGTGTTGACACTTGCAGTGGGAAGGGTGGAAGGGGAGGAGGGAGGAAAGAGAAACGGCCGTGATAAAACAGCACAAAGAAAAGCCTTATGAATTTTATTAATGACTTGCAAGACAGTATGCAAAACATCAAAGGTCCACGGGAAAGATTAATGACCCTGTGTGAGACTGTTTAATTACCTCCAGCTAATTAGATTCTTGACCAAATTTTTAATATCTGAGTTCGTGCTCAACGCCTAATTGAGATTCCACCGTATTTATCAATCTTTAAATAATAATAATAATAATAATGTGAAGAGAAAAACTTCAGGAGGTTCTGATCCGTCATCGGAGCTCTCCAGGTTATCCAAAAAGCAGAACATGGCTGGTTATCAGCTCCATCTCTGCGTCTAATGAAGTGCTAATAAACAGGCTCAGGCTGCTCTGTCAACGCCCGCCGCCGTAATTCTCTTATCTGGACCTGAGCTGAGTTCTCCGATTCTCAGAGGAGCCGCTCTCCTCCATCTACGGCTGCTTCCGCTCTCCTTCTTCCGGATAATCCTCATGCTGTTTACCAGCGCGCACGCGGTTTCATCTAAATCGTTAGCTTTGAACTCGCGGCGTGAATTATCTGTTCTGTGACCCGCTGCTGCTGCTGCTGCTGTTGTTGTTGTTATTGTTGCGACTGCTGCAATAATTGCACTTGGATTATTGCGGTTAGGTCAGAGACGACTCGGGGTGGTGCATCCAGTTACTGAGACAAAGTTGTGGGAAATAGAACAACTACGCTAACTTTCCTCACCTTTAAAGTCAGGTTGAGGTCTGGACTTGGACTAGGCCACAGCAACACGTCCTGTTTATGACTCATTCAAGTTAAGGATGAAACAGTTTATAACCAACATTTGAATCTATATGTGAATGCCAAACGGACTAGAGACTGCTCCAAAAGCAGGAAGTGGACTACAACACAGGGCATTCTGGGTAAAACAAACATGCTAACCTATCACTAATGGAAAAAATGGATTGTAGTCTTTTACCAAAGAGAAATCCTCCAACTGCTAAATTTTCTTCAGAGATTTTTGTGCTGTTTCCTTAAGTGGTTCTGCATGCAGCGCCCCCACAGGCGAGGAGGGGAACTGGGTTCTAGCTGAAAATGCAACAATCGTTATAATTTTGGTCCCAAATCGAACAGAATCTATCGGAATATCAAGTATAGAAACAAGTATAGAGCCTCCCTAGTCTGAATCTTCTTGAAAACCAGCTTACATCTGATCACAAAGAGCAAACAAAGGCGTAAACAAGACAAATCAAAACCCGAAACCAAACTGAAAAATGAGACAAAATGGTTCATAACCAGTTTTAAAACCAGCCAGAATTGCAAAGAAAATGGCTTAACATTTCACCACTTTGAAGAACAGAGATATGTTGCAAATCTTCAGTCAGAGGCTTCTTCAGATTCGCTGTAATATAGACTGTTACAGGAGATCTTTCCTGCCAACAGCCATCACCATCTTCTATAACTCCTTGAAGAATCTGAATTAAGGAGCTTCAACAACATTTAATTTTCCTTTCTGAATTTGACTCAGACCACTACTCCTTTTTAAAGTCCTTCTCTGTTCGCCTTGTAGTCAACTTTAACCTTTAACCTTTAACCTGAGGCCTGTAGAGTCAGAGATAAAGCTCTTGAGCTTACTGTCGTTTATCTAGGAATTTCACCCTCCACCTTGGGGTCAATCACTCCTGGACAGACTTGGAGATGTTTCCCAATAATGAAGAATGACAAACAGCCGAAGCTCCTTCTTTATAAACTAAATATTAGATTTAAATAACACAAAAATCGACTGATTTACAAATCAAAATACTTTTTTTGTTCATTTAAATTACTTTTTGTAAGATGAAGACATATAATTTGATTCTGAAATACTAACGCTGCTGCTTTTCCACCGTGACATTGAGTTTTAACGCAGCAAACTGTCAAAACTGCGGCTTTAAACACATGAGATTACATTTAAATCATTTTATAACCTGGTATAGATATGTTCTGATACATAAAACTGAAGGAGTTTAGCATTTTTTTAAGCTCATTGCTTTAAAAAGTGCAACTGCCTTGAGGATTGAGGAGCTGTTGATAGGTAAATCCTTTTTCTTCTGACCCAATATTTAAAATATATATATATATATATATATATA
>CAEGAE010040559.1:0-64541 GCA_903067095.1 Girardinus metallicus
TGCGACAGACTGGTGACCTGTCCAGGGTGACCCCGCCTCTCACCCGGAACGTGGCTGGAGAGGCACCAGCACCTCCCGACCCCATTAAGGGACAAGGGTGAACAGAAAATGGATGGATGGAAGCCATATTGTTGCCCCAGGGAAACATTAGCTGGCGCACATGGGTCATTCTACCTGAAGAAGATGGTTGTGAGAGGTATGTCATCTTTATTCCTCTGGAGTCAATGCGGCTAATGAGGTATGTTTGGGGTTTTTTTGTATTTTTTATGTATGTAAATCCTCTATTTTTAGTGAACTAATTTAGGTTTGTGTTACCTTTTTTCAGTTCTGATGGCATTTTTGGGGGGGCTTTGTAAAGACATGCCCAAAGTAAATGGCTATTGAGACCAAGAACTGCATTAAGCCTCGATTAAACTCAAGAGGAGTAACAAGTTGCCTTTTTTTTCTGGACGAGGTCAGTGACAGAGCTACTGATCATATTAACTCTGTTTTCCTTATTTGATTTTCTTTCAAATAGCTGACTCACAGTGAGTCAGCTTCAGCTGGAGGCTTAAAGACAGCGGTTCCTTCTAGCATCTGGAGAATAAAAAAAACTCATCCACCTTTTATCACTTAAACAGGATCAAACCTCCCATTTTAAAAGTTTTACCAATATTATTTTTATTTGCTGAAAGCCAAAATAATAATAAAAAAAAAACATGTCAGAAACTAATTTATTATTGTCTTAAAATCAGAAGTTGACATACAGTCCAATTTCTCCCAGTATTTCTACAGAGCTCTGTCAGGTATTTGGGTCGTCTTGCTAGCGCACGACTTCTCTCTAGCATTTGGGATGGCCACAGCAAAACATTGTCTTTGTTGTCCTCCAGCCTTTTTGTAACCACTTTGGGTCACTGTCCATATGGAAGACCAATCTGTGCCAAGGTTTTTACTTCACACTCTGCCAGCCTAATATGACAGTAACTCAATGCCAGGCTGCAGGGATTTTAGCTGCAGTGCAAAATCAGATCGGAAAGGTCCAGCAGACATGTCAGTCCATAAATAAATGGATGGCAAGTTTCAACTGTTAATAATGTGTTTATCATTGGAGTCTGATGGTGAAGTGAGGGAGAGAAAGATGGGTTAAGGAAGAATAACTCATGGCAGGGCAAACGAGGAAAACAAGCCGACATGTTGCAGCAGGTGTCATGATGTACTATTTCCTCAGATTTGTTTTGCAGCTACGCTATATTTCTATATCAGTGCTTCATGCATCTTTCATGCTGACCAGCAGATATTTCCTTGCATGAAATATTTTGTCCACGATGGAAAACAACAACATGAACTTGTGTTTAGGAGAAGGGATTCCTGCAAAGTCATCGGCTTGATGCAATCAGCTGCTCTCCCTTATATAAATAACTTTTTACTACTTGGAATTAAATGATGAACTAAACTTTTTTTTTATTTTCCATCTCAAATATGACTCAGTTGGACTGCATGGAACTGGATTTGAAAATGATCACGTCAGCATAAAATAAATTAGATTTTGACTGGATATGTTCAGACCGGTTATTTAATTCATTTAAGCAACAAGGTAGTTTAAAATGCTTTACAGTCACTAATTACGAAACAAGCAATAAACATTACATTATTTTGTCAAATGCCATCATCAAAACCATCAAATATGTTGATCAATATTACAGTTATTACTAAGGAAAGCAGTTCTATCCAGGTGGGTTTTCAGCCTTAATTTAAAGGAAGTCAGTGTTTGGGCTGTTTTGCAGTTTTCTGAAAGTTTGCTCCAGATTTGTGGCACATAGAAGCTGAACGCTGCCTCTCTGTAAAAATAAACCAAAATGAAACGGAATTGAAATAATAAGAAAAAAAAACAGAAGGAGAGATGGAGAAATAAAGGGAGAGACAAAATCAGTATCCATGGCAACCATCTCCTCCCTCTGAACTTGACGTCATTTTTTTTGTCTTTTTACTGAACTGATGCAAGAACATAAAACCCCCAGCAGCTCTCTCTCTCTCACACACACACATCCAGAGACTCCAGGTTCTCTGACTGAAAGGCCTACATGAAGGCTCTCAGGTCACAGCGAGTAAACAGGAGGTTAGCACACTGACCCTGGTTAGCGAAAAGAGAGAACCTATGTTGGAAATGTGCTGATGAGCGTCAGAAAACTGTGAGTGCAGTATTCCAGAGGATCGCTGGATCACTTCCTGCTGACAGGTTTATAGGTTCCTGCCAGGCTGAATGGTTGCCTCCATTTTTAACAGGTTCTTTAACGGCCTTCCCAGCTCTGCTTCGTTTCGTTTCCATGATCTATGTCGTTCCTACGGGCAGGCAGCTGCTCCAAGAGCTGCATGATTTCTAGGAACTCTGGCCAAAGGGTTGTAGCGAGAAAAGAAAGATTAGAGGCGCTGGTGGGCAGAACACAGTAAAAAAGACTTTAAATGCACATTACAGGGGTAAAGTTTAATTTTTGTTTTTGTGAGCCTTTACAGCTTTCTGAAACGTGATTCTAGTTTCCTACCTGACAATTTTCTAATGTAGAATTAATAGAATTAATATTAATAGCAATGCTGCCCCCTGTCAGTGTAATGTTGTTTTATATAAAACCTCATGAGTTTTCTACTCTGTGCTTTTCAGACTTTTTTGTGTGTGACTGGTTTCTGGAACTGACGGTCTGATGGGACACTTCACCATTCTACTCCTGAGCTTCCTATCTTTGAAGAACCTTTACAAGCCGTCAAAGGTATCTGCGGCAGTTGTGACGTCAGTAAGATGCAGGCTGATTGAAGAAGAATTATTAAAATGATTTTTGACACACAAAAAAAAACATGTAAAAAAGATCAAATTAAACCTAATATTAAATGCAGACAGAAATTGAGCCAACTTAACCTTTTCTGAAGATTATGGTTAGCAATTAGAAAACACACTTCACACACAACTTTTTTCTTTGTACAATTGCTAAATAAATTATGCTGAGGAATAGTTTATGCAATATCATTTAGAAAGTAATGTTCTTCCATCTGCCTATTTTCTATACATACTTTTGATTGCAGGGAAGCTGGGCCTGTTGTGTCAACAGTCAATGGGTAAAATGTCTGGTGGACCCCGAAAGTGTCTGTAGTTCAACACACAGACACACACTCACATCCAAGGGCAAGTCAGAATATTTATCTAAGTGAAATCAGATTACTCAGTGGAAATCCATGGATTACCTGGAGAACATTCAGATTCTACACAGAAAGGCAGAGATTTAGATTCAAGACCCTCTTCCTCTGAAACAACAAACTGACAACTGTCCCACTGTACAGTCAGTCAATTAAAATGATCTCAGTGCTCCTTGTATTGACCTCATCTTTCCATTCTCTTTGTAAAACATCAGTATGTATGATGACTTAGTTCATATGGGGTCACAGTTTGACCAGTTCCACAACTGGAGGGTGAATATAATATAGCAAACTGTTATTTCTAGGTGTATCTTGAAATTAAAAAAGGAGATTCAAGAGAAAAATACAAAACAAACTAAAGTAAATTAACATTTATTGTACTTTCTCAACTGAGCATAGAAGGTTTCAGACAACGCAGCGGGTGCCAGAAAGGGCTGGAAGCGGGCGCCGCTTACTGATGGAAATGTCAGCATCCTTTTAAGCAAATGAGAACATTTCTAAATTCTATTAGCCAGAGTGTTCCTCTCTTAAAGGGTCTGACCTGTCTGGGTGTGTGTGGCTCTTGGTAGCTGGGCAGGATCTTCAGCACCACACTGCCGCTCGCCTCCTTCAGCATCTCCTGGAGCACCTTAGGGTCGTTGCCAACCTCCTTGCCATTGACCTCCTTGATGATGTCGCCCACGTGCAGCAGGCCTTGCTGGTCGATCATGCCGCCGTGAAGAATCCTGGCAATCACCAGTTCACCGTTCTCCACTCGGAAGGTCACTCCCTGTGAGGGAACGACCACACATCACCTGTGGCAACCCGAACACCTTTGTAATAGCAGTAAAGCTTGAAGAGGCAGTGTTATGTAGAAATCGACTTTTATAGCTTTACATCATATTATTATGTTATTCCCTCATCAAAAACGTAATTGGAGTGTCGCCTTGATTTTTTTATGCATGTTTGCTTTAATCTCCAGTGGCAACCATTCAGCTATGTAAAACACCTGGTTGGACCTAGCTCCGCCTTCAATACACAGCTCCTCCTCTGAGCTGCAATTTCTGAGCTTCTGCTTCACAGAGCAGCTCTCCCCGTGACTCCAACAATCCTTCAGAATAGCCAGCAGCAATTAGCAAACACCTGGTGGAACTGCGCATCAGCTGAGCTCAATATACAAGCTACTCTAAATACTAGACAGGCCTCCTTGTTGTTTTCTTTAAAATCATTTATTAAAACTTACTTGTATAATAAGATTTTTAATATCTGAATTTCTATTGTATTTTACGTTTACATTGCTATGTATTTTAGTTTGATTTGGTGTCATTTATGATGTGGTTTTAAATTCTTTGAAAATAAAATATTATTTATTATTATTAGTTCACAATGTAACGCTAGTAAAAATGTTGTTAAAGGGTGAATAGAGGACCCATGTGATGACTTCCTGGAGGCGGAGTTTCAGAAAGAGCAAAAGCTTCTTAAAGAGACAATGGGCCAAATTCAAAGCGCTAAATTATGAAGTCAAAATTTTTTTAAGTAACATGTATTTGGTATATATAAAATTTTTATAACAACTGAAGGTAGCATAATTACTTTATTGTGCTGTAAAACAGAACTATGTGCCTGGAAGATACATAATATTTCCCCTCTAAAAAATATTGCATTTTGGTTTCACTCTGATTATCTTTGTCTGGAAGTAAATGTATTTATGATCCATAAAAGCTGTAGCAAAAGACACCTGGAAGGGTTAAACAGTATTTAGATGACTCAGCTCCTGGCAAAGTTCATGTACTTGTTCTTGTTAAGTCAGCTCCATGCCAGTAAATCCCACCCCTCCCTCCTCTGCTGCCAGTCTAAATAAATCTGAATTTGTTCTCCCTTTAAGCATCTTATTAGCAGATCTCATTAGACTGAGTGCATGAGCTTCATCAGGATTTCCTGTATATCTCACTGCATCTGTGTGTTCCTACCAAGTGTTCTCCAGACACCTTCCTGATGCCCACCATCCGGACTGCATCTGGCGGAACGGGCTGGTTGTTGAGGGCCGCGTCCATGAAGGAGCAGGGGCTGGGAGGGGGGGTCTCGTAGTTTTTGGATGCCACAGAATCGTGGGTCTCCAGGAGGGACTGCGGACGGAACCATAAACATTCACAACAGACAATGACACGCTGCTGAGATAAACCAGTTGAAGTGTGTTTAGGAAATATTAAAAGCTCAAAGTAAACTTGTCCAGACCTGGAAGTGAGGCTCCTTCAGGATGCGGACGAGCTCTTCGGCCGCCTGGCTCCTGTGTGCGAGTGGACCGAGCTCTTTGAGGATGTCCTGGACCAGCTCCACGTTGTTCTCACTCACAGCTTCCAGTTTGGGCTCCTCAAAGCGCTCGTGAGCCTTGGTTACAGAAAACACTCATGTTCATCACTCTGCCTCCAACCAAAGCCTCATCTCTCCATTTAAATGATGTACGTTTTTCCAACAAGCAGTGCATATGAGGCAACAATTTTTACAAATAAAATTAAAATTGGTATATTTTTTGTCCCCTTTCCTTTGTGTAACTCATGAAGTGCAACTAAGTGAGTTCAGAAGACCCTTAAAGCTGCACATATATAATCTGTGAAGATATTGATCTCCTCCAGCTCCTTTCTGAGCTGCTGTCTGCAGAAATTGCCCTGCTTCTGGACAGAAACAACCAATCAGAGCCAGGAGGAGGGGCTTAGCACTGTCAATCAATGCTGCTCAATGTGCTAATGGTAGATAAACAACTCACTGTTTCAGGAAAACAGTTTATCCGTCGTCATTGGCGGCTATGCTAACTAGCGTTAGCATTCATGTGGTGAACACAGGCGTAGTGTAGTGAGGCTGAGCACGAGAATGAATGACCTCCTGGCAGGAGGAGGGTCTGATTAGTCGCTTCTGAGTGGAGTGGTGTGTTTTTGCAGTTAGTACTGGGAGGTCTGGGAGGAGACCGGGGAGCTGGATTTTCTCACAGATTGTCTTATACTGTCACAACATAATGATAATTTTAATAAACATGTAAAAAAAACATCTTATTTTTTATAAAAGTTACTTCAGCTTTAACTAGAGAACTATTGCCCCTTTTCCACTGGCTCTACTGGTACCGGCTCCACTCTACTCAGCTTGCTTTCAAAGTGTTTTTCGGTCCCTGCTTTGGAGTAGGGCCAGCCGGGATGGCTGTGGGTGACGCAAGCTTAGCTCCTGTTCACTGATTGGCTGTGGGCGTGATCAGACGTAGCAGCAAAGAGAGAAGAAAAAGAAATGGTGCAAAATTTCAAACTCGTTGCAACACGGAAGTGATGCAAGCGGTGGAACAATGAGATGCCAGCTTTTCTTTGCGTCAATATTCAGCGGTAGCTTGATGGAGTCGTTTTTGTCAATCCAGCAGTTCCACAGATCAAATCAAGAAAATTACGGACACCCCTGAGCATCCTCTTTATGAACAAATTGTCTTCAGTCAGAGGTTTCTTCAGATTTGCTGTATCACATACCGCTACAGGAGATCCTTCATGCACACAATCATCAACCCCTATCAAAACGCTGAAGAAAATTGTTTGACATGCAGCAAGATTTATTTTCCCTCAGAGATTGGTAAAGTATTTTCAATTTTAAATTTTGACCTTTGTCATCAACCTGAGCTGTTTAAAAAAAAAAAAGAAACTAAATCAGAAAACATATTCATAAAAAAACCATAATGTGCTGCCACTTCAATATAGATGTTCAGAAAAATATCACAAAGGACTGTTTGGAATGAGGCATTTGTTGACTAATATATTCAAAGTGTCATGAATTCTGCATGCTAATAAGTTACTCAGGCTATTGGATAGAATCTAAATGCAGTAATGCCCACACTTGACTTTGATGATAAGAGTCTAACACACTAAAGGTCACAGAGTGTTGGAAACCAAAATGAAACGGACAGGAGAGCGGAAAATGCATATGCATCACAGCCGACACGATGATTGCAACCTGTAATATCACCATTCAAAGACTTTCTAATGTGGTGCACTTGTAAAGCTGCAGCTTTTATGAATTTATTTTTTTTTTTACATATTTGTTGAATATGTATGGTATGAGACAAATCTGTGAAAAAAAATCAAGCTCTGCCTTATCCCAGTGCTAACTAATCACAACCAATCAGAGCCAGGAGGCAGGTCTTAGCGCTGTCAATCATTCCCCATGTGGCACCACTCATCGCCTCTGTTGTGAATGCTAAGGCTAGTTAGCATAGCCACAGATTATGTAAGGTAATCAGTTTTTGTGTAACGGTAAGTTGTTTCTCTACCACTAGAACACTGAGCAGTGAGTACATGAGATTGAGTGACAGCGCTAAGCCCCTCCTCCTGGCTCTGATTGGTTGTTTTTGGTCAGAAGTGTTGCATTTTTTCAGACAGCAATAGTTGCTCAGGTAGGATATCAAGGAGATTGATCTTTTCACTGATTATCTGTCCCATAAACCGTCACGACATGCTGACAATTTTAATAAATACGTAAAAAAAAACTTTTTAAAAAATAAAAGTTATATACCATAGCTTTTATTTTAACCCAAAGAACATACAAATGTGCCCCTAAACTGCAGGTAAAAACTGGATTCATGGATGACTGCCCACTGTAGACCTAAAATCATCTCTCATCCTTAATAACCGTTTAGCTTTTCTCTGTTAGCATACACTACACTAAAACTGTAAATTGTATACACCATAGTATGCGAAATGAAAGGAAAATCCAGATATTATTTAAACTCAGTTTGAACTCAATTATTCCAGGGGGCGCAGGAAAAAAACAATAATCTACACCGGATCTCCTAGGGGTCAGCATGTTGAAAGGTCTTATTTAGTCCTGATAACCTCTTTCAACAATCTGTCACAATAAATACAACAGTCTGTTTCACATTTTCAATCCATAGTTTTTATTTTCCCTCTCTCTTTTCAACATACAACTTGCATCTTAATGTATGTGCCAGGTAGCTAACAAGTGCCCAGAATGCAATGCAGTATGACATTTGGGGTATTCCCTATTGGCAGATGCATGTAAAGCTGTGTGCTTGAGAATCCTGGTTGTCAGGCAGTTCCACGGAGGATTGGTCCAGTGGGACTGACTGCGGTTCCGGCAGAAACCATGTTTATTTGCTGAGGAGAAGGGGAAGAAGCCCTGCAGAGAGACAGGAAGGAAGCAATACCCACAAGTATGCTGACTCTTCCACATGCCTCCATGCCAAATTAATCATGGAAACATGCAATGTTCCCTTCTGCGTAATAATTACAGAAATATAAGAAACACTTTTCAGGTTTTCTGATTGTGTGTGTGTGTTTCTGTGGGGCTTAGAGGAGTCTGCTTCTGATTGGTTGACAAACTGCCTGACTACTGACCAGTTAATGAGCTAATCTCACATTCATCCTTTTTTTCTTTTATTGTTTCAACCGTCCAATTTAGTTAAGTTCATATTGCACCTATTCACAACAAATTACATTGTGAGGCAAGTGGAGGTACTTTACAAAAAAATTATAATTTCAATTCAATCACACACACATTCCAATTGCTCCTATTTACGGAATAGTACAGTAAGCTCAAATAATTGTCAAAAATCCACATTGTGTATTTGTGTTTTTGTTAAATTGTTGAAAGATTGCTTCTTCCTCCAGTCAGCTTAGAACTCCAAGTTGTTTTAAGTTCCATTTCCCTTTGCAGCAGTTGCTTTATACAGCGGACCGCCACCTTGTTGAAGCTCAAGTTTTTGAGGAAAAGCCGTCTATTGAGGGTCTTTTTTGGAATACATATCTAAAATATTTTAAATAAAATTTTGTTTGGAAAGCTAGAAAATCTGGGTACAATGTTACTTAACATGTCATTGGTTTTTGCAAAGCACACATAAAACTGAACCTCAAGGAAGGCGCTCTCTGAATATGATACCTGTCTATCTGGGCAAAGTTGGCTGGTCTGAAAGGTGGTCCTGAAATTTAAACACATCTTCCTTTCCATAGTGTCTCTTCTAGATCAGAGGTAGATAATGGAATTAAAAATAAATAAAAAAAAAATCAGTTTTACCTTCAACTATAAAACCAATAAAACCTAGTCATTCTTTGATTTCTGTTGGAAGGGAAAGTATTATGTATTTTAAAGGCATATAGTGGCATTTCATAGCAAAATCAAGGAGCAATCAGTTGTTACAAAATGCCATATATATCAAATATTTAATTTTGTAATTTAACGCCATGATATTGGTCCTCTGTCTCTTTAAAAACTCCTACTCTTTCTGAAACTCCACCTTCAGGAAGTCATCACAACATGGCTCCTCTATTGACCTTTTAACAATGTTTTTACCAGTGTTGAACTGAGAAGTAGTTCACATAATGAGCTCAGCAGATGCACAGTTCCACCTGGTGTTTGCTAATTACTGCTGGCTAGTCTGAAGGAGCTCCGAGGAGGAAGCTGCAGTCGAATGATTGCCAGGGGAGATTAAAGGATTTCTCAAACACGTGTCGAAGAATCAAGGCAACACACCAGATATGAATTGAGGAGGGAATAACATTATATCATGCTGCAAAGCTCAAAAGTCATTTTTACATAATATTGCCCCTGTAAGTGTAACTGTTTTGAGTATTTGTTCCAAATTTTAATTAGCTATGCAACTTATTATTGCATGAACAGCAATGCATTCTAAGTTAGTTTTAACTTCATTACACATTACTTTATAAATGTTGTGCCCTGTCCTCTTTGTTGCCTGGATACAGTACAATGTCAATAAAGTTGCTAAGCTAAAGGACGAACAGATCAGTTTTTCCAGATAAAATCTGCCCTGATGCTGCAAGGTGAGCTGACCCTCCATACCATTTGCCTAACATAACTATTCTAACCCATTAAAATTTGTGAATTGATTGCCCTTTGTTTGGTAATTACAAGCACCAATGGCTAACCCCATCATGCTGCATCCTTGCACACCTGCACCAATGTTATGACTCCGCATCCATGTGATGGCACCTTATATGCCTCTCATTGCATCAACTGAGCTTGTGAAAATGCTTATGGATCCGGCACCGGGGGTCAAGGGAAATAATATTCTTGGAAAGTCTTTTCACATCCTTCAGTAAGGCTGCATCAACAAATGAATCTTTTATGAGACGGGCTCATCAATACATCGAGCCAAACATACGGATGAACAGCACTGTCGCGCTTTTACACGACAACAGGACATGAGCGGTTTTCTGCAGGGGGATGATCTAAACAGCGAAAGAAAATCTAAAAGAGACGGAACTTGAGGGGGGGAATCGAAAATGCAAGAGAGCAAAAAAGGCATTGTTTTTGGGAATACCAGAAGAGCACTTGATGCTGCACTGCCTGGAAATCCCCCAGAGTCCATGCTCTGATCAGAGCTGCTTTTGGACAGCTGAATGATGCTGCAAAGATTTATACTCTTGGCTCCACGTAAGTCTGAGAATTAGTCCACAGAGCAATGCATCAGGTCCGCAAACCTCTATGTAAGAGAAAGTTGGTGCAGTCTAGGAAGGATAAATGTGTTTACTGTTACTAATGACTGTAGGGTGAATAAAGAATGTTAAAAATAGCTTTTGGAATACTTTAACTTCCTTCATGTTGGCAGTACTCAATGCTGTGATTCTTCCTCTTTTGGCTGTCCTGGTGAAGAGTCCATATTTTTAAGAGGGCATGAAAGACTGTGCTTTTGGCAAGACATGGTAGAGAAAGACTTTGACAAGCGAAGGGGAAAAAACTCAAGGCGTAGTGGGAGGAAGGCCTGACAACACTGTCTGCCTCCACTAAGCTCTTCTCCTTTCACTTCAAAAAGTTAGAGCCTGAGACGTCACTGTTCCTCTATGTAACATGGAGAACTAGGTGAGACCGGTTTTATGTTAAGTAAAAATAAATATAATAATAATAAAATGAAATTTAAATGTTCATTCTGCATTTTTTAATTTGTATTGAAATCCAAATGTAATAGATTGTGGAAAACTAATGGAGACAAAATTAAATATATAAATAAATACGTGATTTTAATGTTTAAATGTTTAAATAATTTATTTAACAGAATTTATTGAATGTCATTAAATTGTTAAGATGCACACATGTTACAGCAGATAATTAATCAAATGTGATAATATGTATTTGATTTAATAATTTCATGGTTCTCGTTCCTGTTCTTCACCAGTAAATAATTTTATCTGTCAAACTCACCTATCAAAGTCAAGGGGTGGAGCTTTAGGCAGGGATAGGAATGATTTGTTGTACTTCAATAGATTAGACTAATTTTTTACAAATCAAGACAGCCCTGATATAATTTTGTCCATTCCTTAATAGATATAACAGCAACTGTACTCTATATATTTCTGTAGCAGTAGGAATGGTGTAAACTTTATTCAGTATATACAGTAAATTTTTTCTATCAATACCATTTTATCACAGACCCCAGGTCTTTTTACTCAACAGTTTACTATTTGAATGTTACACCAGCCCATGTCTGCACTGAATATGCTACCACTATGGACAAGTAGAGGTCACAACAAAACACAGTTTCTTTCTTTCCAAAAGTGGGCGTTTCTACCAAAAATGGGCGGAGTTTGATACAAAACAACCAAAAGAAAGCAATTTATAAAGTTGGAAAATAGGCATTCTACAAAAAGTATGAACCACACACTGTAGCTTATGTCCGCTTAGCTAATAAGCAAACTAAATAATGAACACAGCTGAATATCCAAACAAACATTTATTTACAACAGTTTTGCTAATAACATCACATTTGTTTTTCGATTTTTTAATTCTCTAAATATGCCATTATGGCAGAGCTGCTTGTTCTACTTTAAACAGATCAGATTTGGAGCAGGTGTGAAAACTTATAGGAGTTCTGGTGGAGATCTCTGTGTGTGGCAGAATTCTGTGTATGTTTATGCGAGTATGCATATATATATATATATATATATATATATATATATATATTGAGTAATATATTTAACTGGACTTGTATGTGTGCTTGAACTCCTCTGTTCATTGATTTTTAGCAAATAGTTTCGGACACTAAAGTATCCTAATGAGTAATGAGCAATTTTGCTAATGGAAAAAGCAAAAGAAAGGAAAACCATTCCATCCCTGGAATAAATTTTCCAGTTCACACAGACACACATAACAATACACACTCCGACAGCGGGCCTTAGATTCACTAATTAACCTAACCTGCTTGTTTTCAGACTGTGGGAGGAAAGTGAATTATCAGGAGAAAACCCACGGATGCAAGGAGAGAACATGCAAACTCCACACAAAAAAGCCTACACAGCCCAGATTTCAACTGGAGCCAGATGTGTGTATTATCTAGTTATAATTTAGCAGTTTTCCTCATCATGTCTGTTTGCCAAAACTACAAAGTGTCTGCAAGCAAGAGATCAGAGAAAACGAGACAGAGCATATATGCATATTCTGTTAGCATCCTGGTTTCTTCATCTATGCAAAGTTTGAACTTCAAAAGTCAAATTCTTCAACATGTTTACATTTGCTCAAAAAAAGACATTTCCAACTGCAGAGAAAAGCTCCAAAAACGCCCTGACTTCTTGTTTCAAAATCATACCGATCCACAGTCATTCAAATTATCAGTGCACCTACAAATCTACCATTAGACAGTTACATACTGTCCAGACTCAGTTTTCAAGATTTTTTATGTCATTTTTAGAAACTATAAATCATTGAGTAAACAACATAAGCCTGGTGGTTTTTCACCAGAGATCTCAAACCACAATGCTGAAGCCAAATTAATATCCAGCTTTGTAGTAAAGAGCTATTTCAGGGAGCTGTGTGGATATCGGATAAATTTAGAAAAATCTGGAGAGGATTATCTTTGATTAACAGCAGATGCTTTAAATCCTGGTCTTTGGGTTTGGGGTTAATAAAATCTTCCTACATAAAAATACTCAGCAGAAAACCTGGATAAGGTTACTGCTGGTCTTACTTTCCATCCCCATCCACCCTTACAACAGGTGGAAATGAAAGAGCAGACATGAATTTAAGACTATGACAACAAAATGAAGCCAGGACAGGGAAATGGAAATGTGATTGCAATTGATGAGCTAAAGACGGTTACAGCAAGATGACATTTGAATTTCAAATTTGGATGTGAAATGTTTCACCTCAGCAGGGGCCTTTTCACATCTTGTTTTACAACAAAGTAACTTCAAGCGTGTTTTATCAGGATTTTATGAGGCGAACTGACAAACACTGTTTTCTTGTCTTTTTTGGAAGTTAAAGATTTAAAAGTGTCATGCACTTTTTATTCAGCTTTATTCTGTGATGTCCTCAAAGGACTGTTGGAGAAGTTTGGATAGCAAATAGGATTGAGCAGACCAAAAGTACACAGCAGACCGGTGAGTGGATCATAGTTGTTGTCTGCAACTTTGGCCTTTATGAAAGACTGACAAGAAGAACGCTATTGTTGAAACAAAGCCATAAGAAGTCATGCTTGCAGATCACCACAAGTCATGGAGAGGAAGCAGAGAATAAGGTTCTGTGGTCAGATGGGATCAAAACTAAAACATGCTAAATTCTAAGTCAAACGGAAAACTTTTACTGGACATTCCCTTAAGCACATCTTCCCCTACAGCAGTGGTTCCCAAACTTTTTCTCCAGGGCCCCCTCAGTGGTTTCCAAACATTTTCTGGGCCCCCCCTGTGGATTACAAATAGGGAGAGTTAGACTCTGGCTGTCTGGTCGAACGATGTGTGTGAGCGGGGGTAGAGAGAATATAACTCCCTGTTATATTCTTCCATCCACTCAAACACACACCCCCAGCACACAGCGGTCATTGTTTTTGTTTGTTTTTTTTTCCATTCATCCATACCGCTTCCCGCGTCCTCCCTGCAATGGCACGCCGCCCCCCCTAGGGGGCATGCCCCACAGTTTGGGAACCTCTGCCTTCCTAAGTTTTCCTATTTGATCTATTACAAATCGTCCATTTCTGCTTGCAACATAGGCGTGGAAAGGGCAGTCTCCCGTATCATATTGTGGTGCAGTTTATGGCAGGTGTTTAGTGCAGAAGACCATTGTGCAGAAGAGCGCCTCCGCCTTGGGACCTGATTATGGTTCTGCAGCTGCAGTGTGACACGCCTTTTGAGCCTCTGGAGTCTGTTAATATAAATGTATTTCTTATAAGACTGTGTTCCTTCTGGCTTTGTGTTCTGCAAGACACACAGGAGGTAACCAGGCGTTCACTGTTCACAGGTTCTGTACCCGGTTTGGCCTCAAAAGCAACATTACGCCCTAATCCAGCATGCACTCCATGTGTTGTCAAATAGAAGCCTTTCATTCAACAGCACCACTCTCTTTTGAAGCTCTTTCTTCTCCAGCTGTTCAAGTGCTTTGTGAACCCACTATAGGGGAAACCTGATCTAAGCAGAGTCTCTTTCACTGACTCATGGAGGCCATTTTCCTTGCATATGACAGTAAAGGTTTGGACATGCCTGATGATGTACATGCGTACTTATCCAGGATTGTGGCTGTGGGCTTTGTGCTTCACGTATTTCAGTGGAGGATCCATGTTCTGCAGTCAACTGGGCTTTACCCAGCACATTTGTTAAATTTGTCTCTTTGAATATGACAACAGGTGACGTGAGTCCTTGGCTGTTAGCTCAGCCAAAGTATACAGGGACACACATGTATGTGTAAAAAATTTTGAAAACAATCATTTCCCTCCATTTCAAAATTAAATCCTGCTTTGTATTGGTCTATCATATAAAACGCCAAATAATTGGCGTAAATAATTACGCTGAAGTTGGTGGTTTTAACTAGGGCTCGGGACATTAATGCATCAATTTTGATTAATTAATTATATAGATTTTAAGTCGTTCAAAATTTTAACAACATTAGTCACTTTTTATCCTTTTACATACAAGAGTCCCAAGTTAGAACTTTTGTTCAATGTTTCTGGTACCCTCCTCATAAATCTGATGCATAAGCGACATACACTAACAACAGTGATGGACGACAAAGCCGTTCTCTTGGCCAACTGAGGCTTAATTTTTGCTTCAAAAAAACAATCTGATTGGACACTGGGAAAGCCTTTTTTTGTGTGCAGGTTATGCAGGTTTCATTGAAGCTATAAAATAGCACAGATGTCCCCAACACTAATGTCAGCGTCCACAGAAACAAGCAGAATGCAAAAGGGTGTGAATAAATGTCCAAGAACCGGAGATGCAGAGAATCCAATGATGTATTCATCAATGTACGTGTACCAATAAAGTCCAGGGGGTTACTCACCACCGGGCTCTCCATGATGCCTTTGAGGAAGATGAGATCCAGGTCATTAGCCGTCGTTGAACTGGTGCTGTCGCTCAACGTGTCCAGAGCCTGATGCATCGCTATAACGCAAAGAAAAAAGAGACAATGAAAACTATTTAATTTTACAGCTTTAGCTCCCCCTGACAGTCAGGTGTGAAAAATGGAGGGAAAAGCTTGCCTGAAAGAGAGAATAGGAAAAGTGAAGAGAAAGACAGAGAGAGAGAGAGAGAGAGAGAGAGAAAGAGAGAATTTCCAGTAGTGGGACATATACAGAATGAACGATGGATGGGGTGAGAACGAAGGACAGGGAGGCAGGATGGGAACTGCCTCACTTCCTTTCCCAAGCAATTTTATCCCTGTCAGTCATTCTGCTCATAAGTCTGTCAGACGAGACAGTATCTTTCTCCCACAACTCCCAACTTCCTACGCACATGTTCTTACATCTACACACATACACAAACACACCCACACATGCACACACACCCCACCACGCACACACACCATTATCACAACACAGCTGCTAAGGTTGCTGACAGAACAAACATTTTGACATTTGTCAGTTTCCAGACGTCCCTTAATCCCCACCGTACATTTCAGGAAGTTGGATAAGACGACATTGTAATATCTCATATTTGTCTGCTATTTCATTGTGACATCCTCTTTCTGCCTCTGAAATGAGGCTGACTTAAGGACATGCACGCATGCACCTCTCCCTCAAAGATGCAAAATCAAACTAAACTCATTACTCAGAGGGACAACCAATCAATGGGCACAAACAAGATGATGACGGTCGGCGAGAGTTTGATGCCTCTCTGCAGACTTAGAATATGACTCATTAAGGTACCTGACATCACCTCCTGCTGGGGAATTAATCAAAGCAGACCTGACAGTGGGACACGTGGGTGTTTTTATTAATAGGGGCCATTTGTCTAAAAGAATTTACATAACAGAGCGTGGATTCTTTGTTGATGATGTTAAAAATACAGCACCGGCTCTTAATGCCTGTCACAGAAACAGACAGAAAGAGGTGGAACAATGAAATTCCTGGCTCTTATCTACTTGAAGAGCCATAGGTTGTAGGTAGCAGATCCATAACAGCAACCAGATGGAAATTTGGAGAATCAGGGGGAATGTTAATATGAGACTCAAGCAAATCACTCCTCAAAGGAACTCTGTTAGAAAGATAAAAGGGACTGAACTGGATTATAGAGAACAAGGTAAAAACTCTGAATCCCAGAATGCACTGCCGCTCAAAATCATTGACCCATTTCAATAGGTCAATGATTTTGTTCACTCTACAGAGAACATTTTAAAAATTAGAGGATTAAAGAGCATATCAGCATCAATCACTAAGGCAGTGGTTCCCAAACTTTTTCTCCTGGGCCCCCCCCAGTGATTTCCATTGGGTGGGGTGGTAGAGAGATCCTTAGAGACTCCCTGTTATACTCTTCCATCCACTCAACCCCCCCAGCACACGCAGCGTTCACCGTTGTTTTTTTTTTTCATTCATCCATACTGCTTCCCGCGTTCCCCAGGCAATGGCACAGCGCCCCCTCTAGGTAAACAGTGGAGTAGGCTTAAAAGACATTACAGTGGAATATCATCTGCATAAAAGTGATAAGAAATGCAATTAAAAAACTTAACAATGCCAGCTAAAGGGAGCATGTTACAGCCAAAAATAATGGGCCCAGAACGCATCCCTGTGGAACCCCTCAAGTTAGAGCAGTAATCTCACAGGTGACCTTGTTTACAGAAACAAAAGAAAAAAGCCTTCCATGATAAATACGAAGGAAACCAAAGTAGCTTAGAACCAGAGATACCAGCTAAAACCCTCAGACTGTTCAGTAACATGCAGTAGTCACAGGAATCAGAGGCTGCATTGTGATCAGATTTGATTATTATTGAATTGTTCCCTGCCACAGTAGACTTTAAAAGGCAAGCTCAGTTTCTGAAAGTCAGACTGAAAATGCTTCAGATCTGCAGCTTAGTAGAAATCTGAACTGACTTTCTACAGCATTTTATAATAACTTACTAAGAAACAGTAGTTTTGACATCAATCAATAATTAACACTAACCCGGAATCACGATTGGACTCCTTTAGTAGTGGATTTTTAAAAGCATGTTTAAAATAGGATGGAAAGTAACCTTGCCTCAGTGAGCTGTTAATGATTTACAACAATCAAGGACTTAGTGAGACTCCCAGACAAGACGGAGGGAGGCGACATCTAGAAGGAGCACGAGGGTTTCATTTTATCAATAAATGTAGCCAGGTCAATTAATATAAAAGCTAGACTGAGCAGGGACCTCAACAACTGCCGAGAAAAAACAGAGCCGTTAAGGGCAGACGGGTATTACATGACAATGTCAAACTAATTCATCAAATCTGGAGCCAGACATGAACTTGTTTAGGCAAAGAGCAGGGAGTAAAACCCATCCTACAGCCGAGTCCATTCACTATTTAGAAAGATTGTTAAGAATAAAGCCTGACCTATAACAGTATATTAAGAGCTTCTGCTTGAATTAAGCACACTGTGCATCAAATGAAGCATAACCATGCATAACCATGCAGGCTAAAACTTCACTAAAGGTCTAAGTATCAAATTTAAACTTTTCGTTCTTTTACAGAACCTTCCTCTTTAACATTCGGGTGGAAGACTTCATCTTGTATATCAAGTTGTGAAAGCAATCCTCTTATTCATAAAGAGGCTGAGCAGCATGAGTCAAAAGTATTTATCTTTCCCCTGCTCATGCGCCTTCTCAGCACCCCAAGGCCACTTTTCTTAACGACATACACAAGTTTTTTGTTTTTTTTTTCCATTCATTTTGCCTTTACAGGTGAGCTGAAAGTAATTTTTCACTTGGCTGGATCTAAATTGCTTATACCGCTCGCAGGAATTTGATACTATATGAGGAGTTTCGTTCAGCAGGTGGAAGGATTAGGCGCACACAAAGGCGACCCAGGTGTGTGGGCAGAATGTACCTACATGGGTGTCAGGGGTTCCGCAAAACCGTGAACGTTTAAGGAGATCGTTACCACGAGTTTTAAGATACTGGAACAAGAAGTCAGCAGTAGGTTATTTGTGTAAAACTCAAATCCTTTCAATATGGCGTTTAAAATAAAGATCACAAGGCCTAACAACAGGAAACCCAAATGAAGCTACTTCAGTCGGTGAAAGGCTCGCCTGAGTGCCTCTTCATCCCAAAGGGAGGGTTACAATTAAACTCAAAGTGACGGAGACGGTGGAACAACCTGGCCCGTTAGCGTTTGTAGTTAGATCACAGCAAGGAACACAAACCTCTCAGCCGACACTTAGCGAAGGTTGCTAAGGAGCGGCGGTTAGATAAACAGAGAGGAGATGCTCAGAGGAGCTGGAAGGGCGGGGACATGGAGGAAGGGATGTGGGAGAAGTGGCTGTGTTGTTTCTCCATGTCCGATCCTCAGGGGGTATTAGACACAGCAGAGCGCAGCCTGCAGCTGGCCCTCTCCGCTCCCCATCATTGGGCCGACGCAATATCCTGCTCTACTGAACTTCTAATAAACAAGTTGGTTTAAAGTGCAAAGAAATCCTCAAAAAAATTATAGTTTGTTCAGAAGTGATATCTAGAATGTGTCTAAATTTGACCAAAAAAGGAGTATTAACTTCTTACTCCTCAAAAACAAAACTGAAGTAAACTGAAGTAAATAGGCCCGAGCAGCGAAGGGCTGCAAAGGCCTATTGTAATCGTACCGTTTCTTTTTTCTATTTTTTTCTCGGCGCAAAAAAATTGGCTTTTTGGGGGCTTTTGTCACATTCAAAAACTCACCAAACTTGGCGGACGCATACAGCCAGTGTGAAATTTATGTATTTTAAGGTCGTCGCAAAAATCGCGCGGGAAACAGCTCAACGGCACCACCTAGCATCTTTCAAAATACCCTCTGCTATGACCATACTTCATTGTAGAGACATGAAATTTGGTACACTTGTACAGCTCCCCAAGACGCACAGAAAATACAATGAATGTCATAGTGCAAGTCAAACAGGAAGTCGGCCGTTTTGGATTGAAGTTCCGATTTTGAACCCATTTTGCCGTTTACAGCCTTCGCATTTGAGCAAACTCCTCCTAGGGATTCGATTGATCGGCTTCTAACTTGGTCAGTCTGTTCATAAGGCATGGTCAATTAAAAGTTAAAAGTCAGACCCTCGTGGTTCGTTTCGAGTCGAATTCCGTCAATCCGCCGCTGACAGACAAAGGAAGACCTATGCCACCGGCCCAGCGGAGAATTTACTCCCCGGGACTTTGTTTCAGGTCCTTCTTTTGTTAACCTGACCGTGCACGGTTTTCGGTGTGTCGTTCTCTGCTCGTCAGCGGAGGGTATGTTGGAATCCGGGTCACGGCACCAAATGTTGGAGATGTTTTAAACCTATAAAGGAACCACACAAAGATCATGAGTTTTATGGCCTACCTTTGCAAAGGGAGAGATCACTGGCCTCGAACCGCTCAGGCCCGTAGGTCAGCAAGCTCTGACTCTCTACAAAAGGATGGGTCGTTTTATTGAGGAAAAGGTGAGAGTTTGAGGAGTGGAACATTCCACTCAACCAACCCCCAACCACATGAATAAGAAAGACATAAGCACTACTTGAGGACAAGTCAAACTGCTTACAGTATATGCCCTGTGCACAGCAGTTATAGTTTGACCATTCTTGATCATACAAGCATAAAAGATAACATAAAAGATAAAAGAAATGAAAGATAAAGTAAATGATAAAGTAAACAAAATGATAAAACCTTAAAATTTCCAACAGCCACACTTTTTAGAGCAATTGTTCATTGCTATATGCTGGTTTAAATTAATTATATTGAGGACAATGGTTTAAGGTATGTGAGTACTAACTGCATATTCACTGAGATTTCCAGTATCATTACTGTCTTGTCATATGTGCCTATTAGTGAGATTATACGTCTGTGGATTGCGGAAATCAATTAAGTAGTGTACTATAAATCATTATAGTACACTATAATAATTTCGTCACTGCATGTTAGCATTTCTTCTGCAATATTTAGCCAGTCTAAATACACAGATAGAGGCTATTTCAGGCTGCAACAGAAATCTTATTAATTTATCTTAAGTTAATCACAAGCCATAAGGTTGCCTTTCTGTATAATGGCCCCATCATAAGCAGCATGTGCCTGTGCTGCTTTCACCTAATGGCAATGTTGTGTTTCACTGCTAATCTGTTTATCTAATCAGATGCTGAGGGTGGGGGGTCTATCTCATTAACTTGCAGGATATTGATTTCCTGTGTTGGAGCCGAGCACGTTACAGTTGCCCGTTTCCACATTCCCAGATGGGAAGAATGCTCGTTGCCTTCCTCATAGCTCATCAATCGATCCCGCCTCGCCTCAGCTCGAGGTTGTTGTGTTCTGCGTGTGAGGGTTTGTATGCCCGCAGTCATGCCTGGATGTGAAAATAGCTACTAAAAGAGATTGATTGCTAGAGGGGCATGTTTTGCGTTTAAAGGCCGGTTGACAGAAAGACAAAGATTGATAGTGTTGAAAGAGTTTTACTTGCCACCACTCTTTTTTGTCTTTTTTTTGCTCCCTTGTTTCAGGAAGGCTGTGAAGCACCTCTAATCTTGCAGCTTGCAGCATTCCACCTTATTGCTCTTCAACAACTGTGTAATTGTACATGCATGACAAAGTTGGAGTTCTTGTCAGATATTTACCTTCAACCTTTCATTGCTGCAAAGTTTAAAAATCCACTAATAAACATTTAACAACAAGGTGCATGGGGAAGCAAATAGAAACCCTGGTGGGGGAAAAGTTATAACATTGTAGTAGTCTACATGAAAAAACAAAACAAAGAAAAAAAAAACATTTAAAACTGCTTATTAGCTTAGTTGCCCAAGATTGCTGTCACTTCTGATCCCAGCAGAGTTCATGAGCCATATTGACAAAAACTGTTGTATGTCTTCTTTTCTGCTGCTAACAGTGTCGTAGTGAAAAGGTCATCTGTCGGTCCTTTGTTTTTGGAGTTTAACAGTGACAAATGTGTGGGAGTGGCCTCTTCTATATAAAGTACATCAGTGTCACTGTGTGACTGCAATGAGGGTGGTATATGTGCGTGCGCGTGTAAGTGTGTGTTAAGTGTGTGACAGCAATGCGTCATTCTGCAACTTGCAATGGCCCAGGAGCTCCCCTTTAGTATCTCCCATGCTGCTGCTGTTATGCAACTATCCTATTCTCTCACCACTGGCCCCTCTCTCACTCTCCATCTTTCTGTCTTCGTCTCTCACGACTTTTTTTTGTTATCGCGCGTGTGTATGCGTGCTGTAACTGGAGAGAGTATAGATATTTTTGGAGCCGTGGTGTTTGAGTGGGATTTAAGGGATTATTTGTGCCGATGCAGAGCTCAGCGTGATGTTCCAACAGGCCAGCAGGCTCCAGCTCTCTCTAGTCGAACATTTTAACTTTTTTATTCTGACGTTTTATGTTCTATTCTATGTGTACCTTCTTTCTGTATAATTGTGCCCTCTCAGTGCATTGATCCCCACCCACTCCTTCTCTGCAGTATACCTTCCTCCCAGTGATATAGCTGCCGCATAGTTATAGAGGCTTATTAGTACTCCCTCCACACCAGTCACTTAAAAACAGCTCAGTTCTACACTTTGCAGCTACTCTGTTGCCTGTTTTATGAAGAATACATCAGACCAAAAAACTACAAGCTTTAGAAGTTGTAGAAAGAAAATTTATTGTATAATCTCATTGCTGGGTCATCTCAATAAATGATTATTGATGGATAGTTATTTTAGTGTTTAATTTTATAATCTCTAATCATTCAAAGTCACTAAAAATAAAGCCTTATTATATATTTTACTCCATATATAATGAATTTCTATATTACTTGTGTGTCAGTTTAAGAAATTACGTCCAAAAAGTATAGAATTTTTTGACCATGTTCAAATATTTTTAGATGTACCTAAAGATCTTCTGAGTTTAATGGTTACTTTAATCTGGTGCACCCTGGAAATCTTTTTGTCCGACAGATTTTTCTTCCACTCAACTGTTCATTAATATACACCTCTGAACAGTCTGTTTCTTTAGTAATTACATTTTATTGGTTAGTATCTTTGACTGTCATTAATTATCTGCTGGAAAACTGTCAATAATTGTGTATGCCATATTATAACATTTCTGGACTTACTGTATGTATTGGGTTTATGTAATCATATTTTCTGAGATAGTGAATTTAGACTTATAAAAATGCTGTAAGCCTTGGTCAATGTAAATATAAATGCCATATCTGTTTGTGAAAAAAAATCCTTAGATGAGATTCCATTCTTCAAATGGATTATGTTACATTTCAAGATGACCCACGGATTTATTTATTTTGCATAATTTGAGTAAATTTATTAAACAGCAACTGCCCAAAGTCTTCTTCTTATGTGCAGTTCTTTTTCTTCATTGAGCAGTAGGTATAGGTATACCAAAGCTGTAGCCACATCACCGCAAACTCACAACTGAACAACTAAAGGCCATTATTTTCACAGCCTGAACTGTTGTTTGTCTTACAATGGCTCAAGAAAACTTTCTCTTATTTACAACAGCTGAGTGACGTATGCAACAAAATGTCCTCGCTCTATACTGTAGATGACATGACTCTTTTACAGTAATGACAGATTTGCATTTGGAAGAGGTGCATGTGTCCATTACTACTGCTGACACTTTTAATAATGCCTCTAACCTGACATTTAAATGATCTTGGTGTCAAAGGTTCGTTGTTCATTTGCCCATCTCTGCTGCTCTCACTTTGCAGAGATGTGTGCTTTTCTGAGAGGAAATTTGGAATAGTGACTGGCATAAAAAGATTTAAATTACCCTAAAAAGCATTGGTGTCTAACCGTTTGAAAATATCCCATATGCATATCTTGTCTGGTATCTTAGATTTCTGTTTCCAGTACAGAATATTATTTGGTATGGTCTTAAAATATATTTGCAGGATGATTTGGAAAAGCTAGACAATTTTAGGGCTTTGAAAAGCAAGCCCATTAGTTTGCATCAGTAGGCCAGTGATGTCTCTAATGCAATAGAGACTAATTTACACTTGCAAGGTCACATGAACAGATAATGCACCGTGCCACCAATACATATTGTTATTTCACCAGCATATATTGCAGTACACCCTCAGAAAAAGAGTTGACTAAATGTTTTCATGCTTTAAACATTTGAGAATTTAATATTATATATATTTGAACTCAATGTAAATGTACTTTTCTATATTTTTATGACATGTATGGGAAATTTATTTAAATCTTAATTTTCATTTTACCCCCCAAAAAATTATATAACAAAGATAGAGAACCCTTATTATACTTTGCCCTTTGACAAATGACAATTAACTCCAGCTCAATTCCTATTTCACATTTGATATTTTTTCATATTACATAGAACATATCAAGCAAACCCTCCCAATCTGGAGAGTCTACATCAAGTGAAAAAGCTCCTGCTTCAGTATGCATTTAATGAATTACCACTGCTCCTCCCTGCTTCTGTTCCTGCCCCAACATCCCAGCATCCACCCATGGGTTACGAGTTCAGAGACGCTTCTGTACTCCCTGTCAGGTGGGAGATGTGTTGCAGAGCCTGAGGCAGTAGATATACAATTATCAATGTTAGTCAGTAACAACTGAGTAACAAAGCGTAGAATTATAATATCAGAATCAGGTGGCCAATCTTAGACTGAACCTTTATACCTAAAATGTTTTACACTTAGGCATCTTCACTGTAGTTGTCTGACTCATGTATGAAAGACTGAAGGATTCGTCAGTGACGTTTAAGTCACTGACGAATCCTTCAGTCTTTCGTCACTGACGAATCCAATTTTGTGGCCAATTGTATTGATGGGACTCACAGTAGATTAGGGTCTAAGTGTCTTATGCAGCATCAGTCACAATTAAATTGTTAACAATGGACATGATTTAAAATCTCTCCAATATTTGTAAAATTATTATTATAGTATTATTGTAAAAGTAATAGTATTTTTTCTGTGTAAATTAAATGTGTTTCAAATTATGTTGAGGATAATTCATGGAAATACTACTGCTTAGCTGGCATTTTGTCTTCTCACGTCAAGGAGTCCCAGCTTTTCTATGACTTGTAAAATCCTAGTATAAATATTTTGGTGAATACATCACTTCATAATGGCTCCTCCTTTTCCTAGGCAGTCGTACTCTGCAGCATGAGTGTCTTTGCTGAATATCACAAATACAGAATTTTCAAACAGGGTGGCACAAAAGATGTAATTTTTTCCACTTTAGATGGCATTGAGTTCAAAGGTGTGCTTTATTTAGACTGCCAAGAAACAAACTAGATCTTTAATATTTTCATGTTTCACTCCTTTAAACCTCTTTCTGTGTTTCTCAACTTGGATTTTTTTTTTCATACTGATTTTTCTAAGGGCTTTTTTATGTTGTCTGTAATTAACTTTTCCTGTAGTTTGTTGTTTTTTTTTAATCTTTTTAAATCTCCGTCTCTTATGTGTTTTAAAAAAACCCTGCAACAAATATTAATTTTGGTAGAATAATTCTCCATCATACATTTGATACTGCTGTTTTTGTGTGTTTGATGTTAGCTTTGGTGTCAATTATATCACTATTTCCGAGTTAGTTCACACTCGGCGAGGCTGAAAATTGTCTCCTCAGTGTGATTCCTCCAATTAAAGCTGCTGATTGTAGTTTCAGGCATAGATGTGGAAGTCATTGCTTTCACAATATTAGTAGATTGAAAGTAGAACAACTGTAATTTTTTCCCCTTTGATGAAAGTCTGAGTGAAACCTTTTGAGTTATTTCCAGTAGGTGGCTTCATACCTATTACTTTGACAGGGGAAACATATAAAGATTATTTTTATTTTTAATTACTTAACTCAAAATAAGCTGAAAATGTAAACATTTTAAAAACATAGTAAAAAATAGTGAAATTACTGAAGATTTTATCAGAGGTATTATCTGTTGATATTGATCATACATCTGCCTATACATAAATTATTGATTTATTGTCCAAACCTAATCTGCCTAAATTTGAAGAAATTAGCATTTTGTGGTCCGTAAAAATCCTGTCACGTCTTTAAGTTAGGTATTTTTGAAAAGCCGTCTATTTGTCATTTAAGCTTCATTATAATCTATAATGAAGCTTAAATGCTCTATGTATAGTCCAATTATTTCACATTCCTGGTAAAATATGTGACAGCTGAGTACTAGTGAGAGTACATCAGATGGAGCTTTTCACTATGAGATAACATACATTTGTCTTATTGGGTAACTGATTTGACATTCAAGTGCACTTATAGGTAGTACAGCTGTATGTGAGGAACAACAACTAATGTCGCAGAGCTGTGATTCCATTGCTGTGAAATATTTTATAATGTAAAAAAAATCTGTGTCAGCCTGTGACACACAAACGGCATGTAAATAGACATGCCTCACTTGACACATTGGACATCCCCTGGTGAAACATGCAGGGACAGAAACTGTTGGACATCTAATGTAGACAGTTTTATCAGGGTCGCTTGGTGCCATCGTGCCCTGGAGCATCTACATCTGCTGGTGGGAATAAGTGAACAAAAATATATTATTATATTTTCAGGCAGGTTTTATCAACTGTAGCTATTCTTTGAGTTTTATTATAAACAGATTCATCTAGATATTAACATCATCTATAACTTTTAGGCAGGATGAAGTGAAAGTGAACAATAAATCACCCATTAGCACTTTTTCCGCTATGAGCTACTGTTTCTACATGGTGATGTTGGTCACAACCCCCAGACAACTCTTCATACACATATCAGTTTGGTGGAAAACAGTTGTAAGTTTTGCTAAAAACAAAAACTTAAGAAGAATAAAAATAATTTAAACAAATTATTTCTTGATTAAAAATATGTGTTATTACACAGATAAATCACAGTAGCCTCATATAGAATTACTTTACTCTTCTATCTGAGTTTTCTGGTAAGTTTTTTTCAACAAAGATAATGTGGCAGATATTATACAACTTTAGATATAGTGTTGGATTCATGATCCCATCTTGTTTTGTAACCATCTTGGTTCTTTGCTTTATCATGTGAAACACACAGGTGCATAACAAGAAATAAGCACATGTGCGCATGTGCAAGCCTGCTGTGGGCTACACACCCAACAAAACTCGCATGTTTTAACCACAGTTACGCATACGCTAAACCGGAAGGCGTAGAGCTAGTCATCTCAAACGACTCTCCTTCTGTGCTCAACATCTGTTTATTTTTGAGTGTGAACTATTCTTCACTTCAGTAGTCTACTCACTTGAAAAACCTCCACCAAAATGTCTTTGATTTCACAGCAGACTGTTTGTGAGAACTGCTTTCTTTTTCCAGTCTAACATGATGTCAGAAGTTCATCCCACCGACCTTAATTGCCCCCAGCCTCCCACAGATTTCACATGCATATAATGAACCTCATACACACACTGCCTCTCACCCACTCTCTGACTTTAAAAGGCTCTTAACACATCTTAAAACTCTGTAGTTGCAACATTGACTCTTTAAAATATTTAGGGGAACTGACTCAATTAAATGCTCCTTCATTCTTCAACCCGCAGTAAAAATGTTCCATGTGATGTCTCGGGCTCACAGCAGGCCCCTCCTGCCTGGGGGTTCTGCTGTGCTGACAGGTTTCGTGTGGTGATGGTGAGGTTTAGTTGAAAGTTTGACTTTTAAATGTCATAAGGACCGTTGCAGCAGACAACGGTGGCATGGTCACAGCTGTCTAATCCTTGGCTGTGTCTGTCAGATTCAGTCAGGTGTACATTGTCCTCCAACATATCACACATAAAATTAGGATTGTTTGTTTATAAATGCTATTTTAAAAATCAAAGTATTTTCTTTTTTTAAATTTGACTCAGGATAAAATATTATGTTAGCACACAGCTTTAGTGTTAAATAAATATTTTAGTATTTTTATGTCTGAAAAGGTTATGAATTAATTATCGTTGAATAAATGACACTTGAAGTGAATATACTTACTCTAGAACACTGTAATTATAAGCCTACTTCTGATTGCGGAAGACAATTTTACAGTTTACTTCACAGTGATTCATCACTTTGGCAGGCGTTTTATTCATGCTCTATTGTTCTGGTTATTAAACTGAAACCAGATTTACCCACAAATCCTTTTTGTTTTTTCTTGACAAAAATGTTCTGCGTTGATCCTTCCTACACACAAAAAGTATTAAATGAATGACAGTTTCTCAGAAAATAATGAAACCTACCAAAAGAGTTAACTTGTTTCTCATATGATCATCCACATATTTGGAAAACTTGGAAACACTTTCATGGCTTGACACAATTTGTAACTCTGAATCTCTCCTTCTCTTCACACGTTGTCATGCTCTATACCAGTCGCCCGCATGGTTTCAACAACAGGCTTTTTTGGTTTAATTCTTTGTCCTTGTTAGAAACATTTATCAGTAAGTTAGGTATATATTCACATGATAGCATGACACAGTTTCTCCAGATGTGTGTGCTGCATATTTATGATGCAAATCTCCTGTTCCATTATATCCTGAAGTGTCTCGGTTGGATTGAAATCTGGTGACTGCCGTAGCCTCTGGGGTACGGTGAACTTGTTAGGCTGAAGAAACCAGTATGGGATGATTTGAACTCAGTAACATGGTTCATTATCCTGCTGGAAGTAGACAGCAGAACACAGGCACACTGTGGTCATAAAGGGATGGATCAGTGTACCAGTTCTCCTCCACACTCCAACATCAACAAGGCATTTATAGACACACATCATCCATTCACAGGATACGGTAGTCTCCACTTCAGACCACACTCTGTATAGCTAAGAGATGACAGTGAAGAAGTGAAAATCCCAGTAGATCAGCACTTTCTGAAACACTCAATATGTCTCCTGTGGCACCAACAACTATGGCTCCCCTTTGTTTAATTCTGATTCTCATTTGAACTTCAGCAAATAGTATTTTCCACATAGAAACTCTTAAAAGCCTCAAATTGCTGCAATGTGATTGATTGATGGGTAAATTTCTTTTGCATTTGGAACTAGAAATGGGCTTCATAAGGGCATAATAAAACTATATTCATACAACAAGAGTCTTGTATTATTCTTAAGGTTCCTCAAACCTTAAGAATAATACATGATTGGTGACTGTGAAAGCAAGGGAAAGCTTTTATGGAAAAGTCTTGACAACTTAACCACAGGCAAGACCTGGTGAAAATGGAACAAAACTGAACATAAAACCTCATGAGAAAAACACCAAACATCCCGCCACCATGACACAAAATAAACAGCAACAATTCGCTAAACAAATGTGGGCATGGTCATCATATTGCAACATAAATATTTCCAGGTGTCTTACAAAGCTTTTGGATTCTCATTGGGACTTTGTACAATAAATTCATTTATGCCTTAAAAGTAAACGACGGTAAATGGTAAAACCATGTGTTACAAATGTGTGCATCTCATCATGCATTCTCTCTTGCTCTCCTGCTGAACATTTTCTCTCAGCTTGGTGGTGTTTGATGGACAACCCAAACCCTTTTACCCAGCCAAATCTCCAGACAATGAATGCAGCGTCTGAAAACATAGATGAATCTATTCAAGGCCGGATTTGACACGCTGAAGGATTCGTTGCTTATTACTTGGTGAGAGAAAGGATTGCCTGTCAAGTAGCTGAACTCATGGAGGTTGTTGTGCTGTGGTTTTGCTTTTCTACATTCATTTGGAAAACTGTAGGAATGTGATTGCGCGATAGTTTTTGTTTTTATGCTTTGGATAACTTTGTTCAATTAGGCCACTTCCTGTGTATGAGAACGAGGGAAGAGAGAAATATACTGAATTAAATGTAACGGAAATCTGAAAATTAGTCACACACAGTTAAAGATTAAGCAGACCGCTTTACATTCATATCTCAAACTTTATGCACAGTTCTTTTTAAAATTAGTTTAAAGTTGTTTTTTCCTTCTTTTTTTTTCAATTTGTTTTAATGTGCCTCTTCTCCAAAGTTATAAAAATCTGTATCCCAGCAGATTTTCAAGCCCAGTCCCAGTTTGATATTTTATTTGCATGCATTTCCATTAGATGCCGTGTATTTGCTTGTTTTATGGCCACATCCAAACTGAAATGTGAGACAAATATCTAAATATTTATAGAAGTGTTTGTATAAGCTCTCCAGTTTGCTGAGTGAATGAGTCGCTTTCAGGGGAAGACCTTTTGACATTCTGCAAACCTCCCTATAACTTGTAATTACTTTACCGGGTTAATGTCAGACAAATCCCCCACCGAGCTCTTTCCTACATGCTGCTCCTTCTTTATAATTTATACCCCTAATGAGATCTAGGGCAGCCTCAGAAAAATAAAGAAAACTTGATGTAGTCACTCTCATGATTTCTTCCTCCAGATAAGTGACTTTTGTATTTCTTTCACTCTGAACCATAATATTCAGTCTCTTATCTCTTTGTTTGATTATTTAGTTTGAGCCAAAGTAACTGCTTCACTTTAAAATGTGTCCAGACTGAAAATCTGCATGACAGAAATGTCCCATGTTGTGTACATGACAGGAAATTAATCTGAATTTTGTTATTTCTACTGCATAGCATTATTCTTACTTATCCTCAATCCCAATCAACATGTCGTGTACAAAAAAGAAGTCAGGAATCTAATGTTTCAGAAAATTATTGAGTGATGTTTGGATGCATCGTGTTGATAGAAAGAAGAAACAAATGTTGACAAAACCAATTTACTTTTGCTTTTTTTTTAAAGACCAAATGGGCAGCCCTATTTGTATAAAAGAAATCTGTCTAGCTTTTTATATGCTCTCAAGATTAAGGCCTCAAACATTTCAAACTTTTCTTTGTGTTTGAATTATTCTCCAATCAGGGAGGCACACTCTTGTTTTCTACTCACAGATGTTAGTTATTTATCAGGGTCCTAAGAGCAGAGTGATGGAAGTTGCTTACTAGTTCCCCTCTATGTACAACTAATAAAACATCTTGTTTATACTCAGTGAAATGACATACTGACCTTTTTTCTGCATCCAGAGCTTAGTGTTCAAAAGGTGTAGCTCAAATACTCGAAGTGAAAATAGTCTTGAAGGAGCTGCATTACATAACGGCTCTATTAGGAACTTTGTGTATATCTATTAAATAGTGTTTTTATTATTTTTAAATAACCATATGTCTTATGATTTTTGATGTAATGGTGTAATTGGTTAGTGGCCCATTTAGCATTTTTATTCACCATTTTGGAACTATAGGTTATGAAGATTTTGATTTTTTTTTTTTTTTTTGTCTGAGAGATAAAATAAGTAATTGCGTCACTGGGAAGAATTAATCCACAAATGCTGAAAGCTTTAGTGCCACCTGGCCCTCCAGTGAAACACATTGATTAAGTGCATAAATCATAATAAGTTAATAATAACTGATTAAACTGCTCCAGACATTTTTCTGTCTAAGTTAAATAATTGTTTCTTGAGCCAAAAGAAATAAAACATTCGATGTGCTTTCTGTGTAGTAGAATAAATAAATAAGAATGCCTGATAATGAATGCATCAGTTTTATGCCAAAGCTTATAAAATGGACAATTTGGCAAATCCCAAGGTAATCTTTAGCATTTATTATTTATTGCTCCAGCTCTTAATGACAAATAACAAAACCTTAGTCTAAGAACCGTCACAGAGCAGGATCTTAACAGTCTTCTGCTTTAGTCACTGCAACGCACAGGCTGATCTTTTCCCTTGAGCCAATGATAATCAATTAATCACTGCAGGTCATCATTGGGTCATATAAATTCTGAAAGGAACAGCTAATCACACCCAAATATGTACTGGGTTCATCCAGTCCTGTGATTAAGGTTCAGACTAGTCAGACAGTCCAGAGGGAGCCAGTCAAGCGCTTTGGCAGCAATAGTGACACGGCGATGGTGCAATGCAGGAAAAGTCTATTTTTGGAGCTGTTGAGCAACAGAGCTGAGACCATGGTTAGAAATGGAGGGTGTGTAGATAATTTAACAGGTTGCTTTCAGTTGTTGATTATGCCTTCAACAGGTTTATTCACACCTTAGTTTGTGGAGCACATTAATAAAACGAATTTATCCAGTCATTTCTTTACATCTGTTGGATCTAATTGGCTTGAAGCAATGTCCTCAAATATGAAACATGACAACTACAACAAATGAAACATGAGGGTATTAGACTGAAACTGTTTACAAAAAGTCATTATAGAGGTGATTAATATGTCCCAGGACAATTAATGGGCCAGAAAATTAAATCTGATCCGGTTTTAATCTGGTACATTTATCATAAGTTTGTTCCAGCAAAATAAATTTCCATTAGACCTCTTTTTTATAGCATATTAGATTCACTGACAATTGTGAAAGTTAAAAATGCATTCTTCTTTAAAATAAGCAAAAAAGGCTGCAGGTTTTCAAACCTACAGCTTAGTGAAACTGATATACAGGTTCATTGCATATTAATCTGCATATCAGATTCATATCTGATATGATATAAAGATGATGAAATACATCAAGCATCAAAAATGTATGATGTATTTGAAGCATTTTTTCTGCTAATTTTAGAGAAAATCTGATATTACATCAGACCAGCAGAAAACCAAAGTCACATTTTTTGTTTGTTCAAACAGTCTTGAGCAATGAAGCTATTCTGATTTTGAGATTGAAAAAATACTTTAAATAACGGGAAATATCAGTCTACTGTACTGTATGGTATATAAATTCATCATTAGGTCTAGGCTACTATTGCATACATAATTGAGTGCTAATGAAGCCTTGTTGTCTTAGCTTCATGACCAGCTCATAGAAGAAATGGGAAAGTTGCAGCTCTTGCTGTAGATGCTGGTGACGTTGGTAGCGCTGTCTCCAGCCGCAGTCCATACATTGTAAATCTCTACAATATTTGAATCAACTTTGTTTCACAGTCCTGTCAAAGCTGGGCTTATTCCTGTAGCTTGTGCATACATTTCATCCTTCCACTATATTTTTCCATCACAGTCCTTGGCTAGATCACTAGCAATAATCGCTTGTGGCTAACGCCCTTGTTGTTAGTGTCATTGATAGAAAACTCAAATTAGCATTACTCTGATGAACTTTTATGTGAAATATCCTTTATTAGTTTTGCATTATTCTAAATGCTCTAAATACTTTACTCTCTATGTAACAGGTCTATGTATTAGCTAGGTTCTCCATTTTGAACTGAATCGCTTAAATAAATAAACTTTCAGGATTTTTCTAATTCGAGATGAATCTGTATTTTTTATTTTATTTTTTTTTACTATGTCAGCGACAGACTGTTGAAAGAGTGAAGACATTTTAAATTATAAAGTAGACAAAAACTGTCGAGAAGTGAAATTTTATGACGCTTTAACTAGAGTGCTCCCAGAGTGTCAAGCTTCCAAAATGCACTCACCCCTACCACGTGAGTGATTGAGCTTAATTTGATGGCCCAGGCACAAAGCTCTCATTCAAGTGTGCAGAGGAGCATTTACGCTCTGATGGCAGCAGATCCGCAGCACAATGCTGGCAATTGACAGAACACTTGATAGTCATTGTCATCTTTAGCCCATACACGCATATTCACAGGTCTCTGACAGCTTGTAAACGAGGAGCAGGGTCACTGTCCGATCCCATTCAGAGGATGTGTTGCCAAAAAGTCAATGAGGTTGAACAAAATTTCGACAAATGCTTCACTGCGTAAGAACTGAACACATGTTCCACTGTGCTGCACAGAGCCAAAACAATTTTAGATTTGAAAAATAAGATATAAAATTTTATGTAATCTGCATCATGATGCTCAGAGTTGCATTAAAAATGGGTAACTAACGCCAGATAAAATGTTTGCATCTTAACTGCCAAATTTCCTCCTTAGTACCCTTAACTAATCAGAGACATGCACAAAAAAGATGCAGCACTGCTCTATTGTTTCGCTTGTAAAACTCATTAAAGCATAGTTTTCATTCAGCGATGAAAATTCAAAAGTTAGACTTTGCGGCTTGTGGCTTTTCAGTGTGCGTCACGTGTCAACACACCTCTGAGTGCTGCGACGTCAAACTGTGGAATACCAGCAATGCCATAATTCCTGTCTGCAGTCAGTGTTTTGAAAACATATGCTCAGGAAGTTTTTACCAACTCCATGCTGAAAGGGATAAACAAACTGAGCTTAGACTGACATTTGAGGCACATTTACAGTAAACCAGCACAGCACAGTCATGCAGAATGACTAAAATCAATAGATTATTTTTGTTACATTTGGTATGATACTGACCACTGCAACAGATCTTTCCTACGCACTCTGTTACCACTCTTTGAAGAAGAGTGATAAACATATTTAGTTATAAAGTGATAAACATAAAATGAGTTATAAACATATTTAGTGTCCCTTTGGGTCGGATAAAGTATATCTTGATCGAATTTAAATGTTTGATTTTATCATTAGCACAGTTTAAACATGACATGACATTATATAAGAGTTTCCTGAAATGTGTCATTGATTAGTGTATTTATTTTAACTGGAAATGGCAAATAGTTGTTTCTGTGTGGTCAGTTAGGGGGATAACCAAAGAAGCAACAATTGCAGCCCGTAACTAATGACATCCTGTTTTGAAAACTTGTTTCCAGGAGTTTCTTACCAACTCCATAAATAAAGTGATAAACAAAAGGAACAGTGGGTGACAGAACAAGGTTGCATAGCTAAAGGACTTTTGCAGGTGTGTATATAATGCAAATGAAAAAACATTTTTCCAAAATCCATAAATTGAGTATATTTAGTGCATTGTACATGGAAATGCCATTTCTGTAGGCATACATCATTGTATAATAATTAATTATTATTTATTTTTTATTATATTGATGGTTTAAGATTAAGTTTTCTTTTCCTGCAAGCTAAAATCATCAAAATGAACCTAATTAATTTGTAATTTTTGTTACTATAAAATATCTTCACGTATTGTTTTCTGTGAAGGGCACCATATGTTAATCATGTTAATATTTTACCTAAAAAATAGCAAACACTTGTCAGCTGCTCCTCTAGAAGTTGTGACGTCTAATTGTGGAATACTAAAGATACCTACCTAAAGGCTATTATGCTAAAACTTCCTGGGGAATTCACACTAGACCTCGCACCAACCAAAAATAAATAAATAAATAGAGCACAGAGAAAAATACATGTCTAAAGGATCATACATTAATCTTGGTTTTAAGTTTTTGTGCATTGTTACTCAATAACCTACCTTTTGTGTAGAACACACAAGATGTTTTCACCCATTATTGTCAACTTATTAGAGGACAAGTTATGATTCCAGTAACTATATAATCTGGTAATTAAGGTATCATAAAGAAGAACGAAGCAGATCGTTCCAACTGTTAGTGACAGTCACCGTTACCAGATGGTGTTAGAGTGAAAATTGCCTGTGGTAATGGACCACTGATATTTCAGTACATTCCCATCTGTACCTGCTTTGAGGGGACGAAATACTGCCTTGTGAAGCATTCACAGCAGACATCACCATTTGGAGTCGTGGTTTTTAACTTTGTATTAATGATGCTATTAAGCACAGATGGTGGCCTATAATCCATCTGAGCTGATTGATGAATGGTTACGGATTTGTCTTTTTTTTCTATGCTGTGAACAATGAGAAGGGGAGATTTGGAGTTTTTATATTCCATTTACATTCACTGTGGTAAAGAAACTTACATGATTTACATATCTATGTGTGGAAATATTTATATAAAATTATTCTTTGTTTTTTGTTAACTGTTACTATATTAAACTAAATAGATTTTAAATTCAGTTTACTCATCTTTTATTAAAAAAGCAAAGCAAATGAGATAAAGATTGCAAGATATTCTTCCAGGCAACAGACAATGTAAAAAGCATGGTACATACTTTTGCGTCAAGTAAGTTTAAGGTTTGTTCTCTTATCTTGATGATGGGATTTGTGGTTTCATTCACTTTCAGATTTAGTCTCATTCTTTCCCCAACAGTTAACACCTGATTTGAACACTCAGTCTTTCCGTTGCTGTAATTTAGACCTGAAAATCTCTTGTAAATTTGGAGCACATTTAGAAAGCTTTGTCACCATGACTATTATTTTTATAACACAATCAGCTCAAATTCTGAATTAAATTTAAATCTAGTCCATTCTCACACATGAGTCTCCTTTTATTTAGCCATTTCATTGCAGGACTGATGGTGTGTTTAGGGCTTATTTTGCATGTTGGCCAAAATTGTTCAGGGTTGTCTCATCTGAGAAGAACACCATCAGACCTAGTTTTGCACATTCTTTGTGTCTCCTCCATCTGCAGCAATAAACTGCAAAGAGGTATTCTTATAGCCTTCTTTAGAAAATTTAACAATCTTCTTGCCACTCTGCTGTAAAAGGTTATATTTATGGGGTATATGATTACTTGTCTCATTTATCATTCTCCAATGTCCGTCTGAATGTGCACTGCTTATGTTCTGTAGCTACACCACTCACAGCTCACACTGAGCTTCAATGTACCAGGTTTTTTTTATTAATTAATCCCCTCTTCCACTGTCTTTTGGCCCACTTTAAAATCAAAGTGTCAGAAAAACCTCTCAACTCAATGAGTGAGTAATTTTTTTTTCTCCACTTAAACATTCTTCACATTTTACAGAATGGCCCTTGAAGCCACCATGTTCCTATTAGATGTGGGAATCTAATTACAAATATCTGATTTGAAAAGGGGGGAATGAGTTAACCTTTTGCTGAAATGCCACTGCATTACCATCTGTGAATGGCAAGGAGGAGGACCAGGCCTGAGGCATTTCCACAGCAACATGCTGACTGTTAGGCAGTTTTCTTACCTCAGGGGAATACTGGCATGAGGTTTAGTTTTGTCTCAGTCTGTGAGACTTTTTTGGTTGCTCAGTAGCTAAATATGTAAGATTTTTATTCTAATGTGATAATGGATTGGCTAGAGATTCCAGGCGCATTTGTTGTGATCGATTTATTCTCTGGTTAATCTGCAAATGAACAGCAGTTTGATAATGTGATTAGTTTTTGTAGAAGCTGTAACGATTTTGTGTTGCCAGTTTTATGTGCCTTGAAAGCTTTTGTCATGTAAAGCATTGCATACATAATGTTTTTGTTTTGCAAGCAGCAGGAGTTGCAGCTGTCATGGTATTTCTGCAGGGCTAAGCTGGACCCATTTTTGCAGAGGATGTTCAGCCTGTGTTCTCAGGACAATCGATCTGCAGAAAAATGAAGAAAAGTACTTTGCTAAATGTCAGTACACATGAAATCGATATATACTTGTGCCGCTGTGTAATCCGGCCCCCTCCCCTTGAGTCCCAGCTACACAGACAGAGAGGTAATGTAATGGAAAAGACTACCCTGATTGGACTATGATGTGATATTTTTTGGATGGAAACTATCTGTGTGCTTACAAGCTGGGGTCACAGATGTTGATAGGTTAATGCTGTTCTAGGACTTTATGGTTGCTATAAGTTACAATGTTAGCTCTGTTGGGGAACATATTGTTGTTTCAAGGCTGCTGTGTCCTTCCGTCACAGCTGTATTTACTTTTATTGTTCATAAATCTTCCGTTGTTCTGCTGCTTCTACACTGTCGCTCCTCCATCTCCTCCTTGTCTTTACTCATTTTTATCCTGCTCAAAAGACTCATGAACAACCTCCAACTCTTTCGTTCTCCATCTCTCCTGCATCTCGCTGATGCTTGCTTTCTTTATCCTTTGTTTGTTTGGAAGCTCAAATTTTCCCTCAGTTGACTTTTTTCCTCTATCCTGTGGTCTCACGCAGGTTGCAGGATGAGTCGTGACAGCTTACAAGTGTTGAGCAGAACAAGGGGCAACAGCACTTATGCAATACCACACACTGGCACATACAGTTGCACTGAAACATACTGTGTGTACTCACCTTGTATGTGAGATGGTTTTAATAATATGGTCTAGGAAACAAATAAAGAAGAATTTTTGCTACATTTTTAAAGGGATGTTCTGATGAAGATGCTCTCTCATCTCTCTCAGACAACAGATTAAGATGAGAGCCACTGTGGATGCAGAGTCCTTGTCTGAGTCTTCATTTGAGCTTTTTATTTATTTATCCTTTTAATGTTTCCTTAGAATATTATCCCAATTTGAATTGCACCCCATCCTCATGCCAACCTTGTTTACAACCAGAGCCTACCTGAAGAGTTTAGTTATTGTTTGCATGTTTGTTCACTTCCAATTAATCATGTGTGGACAAAACTTCCAGTAAGATGTGTTCCCCTGCTTAGTAATGTGTTTTTTAAGGTTGTAACAGTTAACAACTAGTACTAAAGTTAAGCTAAGCGCAGCTTCATTTGCTACACAGAGCTGCAGCTGTATATGCAAGTGCAACTGTCAAAGTAGGTCACATGACACATGACGGAAAGAAAACAACTGTACCATGAACATCAGGAAACAATAAGAAACATCCAGCCAGTTTTGGAAAACCCAGATCAGAGATCTATACAGAATCAATGACCACTTTATTAGATCTCCATTTGTAATCATTTGTTAGCACAAATAGAGACTCGGCAAGTCGCAAAACTTAATGTGGTTAGATCTCTTGTCGTACTCAGAACAACTTGTAGTTTGAGCTGAGGATCAAGATCCTAAGGAAGGATGACTTAAGTGACTTTGCGTGTGGCATAGTTGTTGCTGACAGACAGGGTGGTCTGAATATTTTATAGACTGCTGCTCTTCTCAGATTTTCATGGACAAGCCTCTATTGGGTTCCCAGAGAATGGTCTGTATAAGAGAAGACATCCAGGGAGTTGTGGTCATGTAGCTGAAAATGCATGTCCATGTCAGATATTCGAGGAGAATGACTAAACTAGTTTGAGATGATGAAAAGGCAACAGTAGCTCAAATAACTGCTCTAACCAATACCATGTCTGAACACTCAACATGTTGAATGCTGAATGGACAACAGCAGCAGTTTACCACACTGAGTACTACCTCTGTCAGTCAAGAATAGGATAGTGAGGCTTTAATGTAATCCTGCTCACACAAACTGGAGAATATTAGATAATAAAACTGCAGCCTGGTCTGATAATTATTTCAGCTTCAGCACTCAGATGTTAGGCTCAAGGTTGGGACTAAACAACATGGAAGGAAGCTCCATCTAGCCTTCTAATAATTGCTCAGCATTTATTAGATGCTGTGGTATAATGGTGTAGGAGATATTTTCTTGGCATACGTTAGGCCCCTTAGTACCAAATGAGCTTCATTTAATCACAACAGCCAACCATGACCCTTCCTTTTTGACAGTTCCAGCAGAATAATACTCCATCTTACAAATCTCCATGTAAATACAGACCAAAATCTTGGAAGAATGTTTCAGAGAACATGTTGGACCTGCACCACAAGTAATTAAGGCAGGTCTGCACGTAGAAGGGGTTCAACTTGATACTAAACAGGTGTATCTAGTAAAATATATTTTAGGCATGTAATAGTTGTGAAAGAAAAAGGAAAAAGACAGTGACTGTAAAAATGCGCACATATCAGCGACTTGCATCAGATATCAAGATTTTAGTTATGTTAAGGGTTTCGTTTTATCAATGAACTCTGTTTACCTTGTATTTTCTTCTGCCTGAGGTGTGAAGTCCAGTGACTTAACTGCATACCTTCCACCCAAACTGACTCATTCCTGTCTTAAGTTACCTCACAGTTTACCTCCCTGATATCTACCACTCATGGTGGTTTAACTGAAAGGTGCCAGTTTATACAGAGGGTGGTGAGGTGGCTGGACATTTTGGCAGCACTTAAGAAGTTGGTGACGTGTATGCTAGGCAGGATGTGTGCAAGAAGCAGTGCTGGATCCTGTTTTTCAGACCACAAAGACTGGAACTTTGGCTTTAAATGCAAAACACACACACTCAGACACAATCTGGGAGTGCTAACTCCAACCTCGACTCTTAGCATCCTTGCCAATTCCATTCTCATTCTACACACAGGCTTAGAAAGGAGTGCAAAGTCAGACATGCAAAAACAGATTCCAACATATACACAGCCATGATGTGTAAAAGCAGAATTATTCATGAGGTTGCTACAAGGAAAAAAGGCATCCAGTTTAACTGGTTTTGAGAAGCAAACGTGCCTTCATAAAACCCCCGCTTGCTTTCATCACACATGCGTCAACTATATGTTTTATACTCATGCATTTACTGGAACAAAAAAAAAAAGAACATTTTTGCACTGTTGTGTGGTTTCATGGTTCACTGACTGGCATGCAAAAGCCAGAGACAAACTAGTTTTGTTCAGAGTCATAAAAACAAGGCGGACTAACATAATGAACAGGAGAAGTTGTTGTCATGACAAAGGAAGGCTGTAAGAAAGAGCAGGAAAGTCTGTCCTTATTACCATATACACTCTTCTGTTTATGCAAATTGTGTTTGTGCAAACCTGTTCCTCTGAATGAATCCTTAAGAGGATCATTAGGTTTAGCTTACTGAGTACGACAGGCACACCTATTACAGAGTCAGGACATCCCACTGGGGCGAGGGAGGAGGGAGGAAAGGCGAGGAAGACGATCAGCAGCAAGTCAAGAGAGCGTAAGAGAGAAACTGAAGCGACGCTATACTGTTTTCTTTTTTATGCTCCCTTCCTCCTTCCTGAATTTCCTCCCTGGGCAGAACAGAAAGGCAGAGAGAAACAAGAGAGACAAAGAAAGGAGAAGGGGTGGCGAGGTGGCAGAGCTGAGACTGTGAAAGCGAACCTGTGAGTGTGACTGACTCTCTGTGTGCAACATGCTCTGTCATGCTGCTGCGACTGTGGCTGCCTTCTCCAACCGGCGTCATCGGCTTTCAGGAAAAGGAATGTTTACGCTAAGAATGAGTCCCTGAACCAGTTCACCATGTGGATGTGGGACAGTAATTTCCAAGCCTTCGCAGGAAGAATCCCACGGAAAAAAGAGCAGCGGCCGGAGAGCTTAGTTGGTCCTGCCGGCTGGCCGCCTGCCTGTTGGCACCGCTGACACTTTCACTTAGAAACTGACTTCATGCAAGGCTCAAGTCTTCATACTTCAACTTCAGCTTTTTTTTCCTTTTTTTTACGGATTCTGCTGTGCTTTGTTATTATGTTTTTTAAAGATTACCTTTTGAGAGACAAGTAGGAACTTTTTCTAAGGATGATAGGACCAAACAAAAGAAGCAAGAAGTTCTGTACTCAAGGACAGGTCTGAATGCATCACATAGGAGGACTTCACGCAACTATGGAACACTATATCATGTTTAGGGGTCTGCAGATAGCATGGGGCAGGATCTGTAGATAGAAAACTTTAATTTGTAGAAGAAGAGGGGCTCCAAGGGTGCAGGGCATTCCTGACACAGCTCTGGAATGAAGCCGGGACAATCTGCAGGTGTTCCCTGTGACAGGTCCATGATGCACCTCAGTCAGTTTCCTGTCAGACGACACTCGTGGATATGGTAAGTTTACAACAAGTGAAATACTTTTTGTGTGACTCTATGGTGATTTCTTGTTTTAATTGTATGCGAAGCGCTCCCTCGTGACTTGCCCATCCCTGTTCTCCTTTTATGTTTTTCCCAAGCACAGCTCACATGTATTCAAGGAAATTTATTGTTAAATGGGCCAGACATTTCCTGTCATTTTCTCCCACACTAAATGCTCTAGTTGATCCATAAACGCAAAGGCAGTTCAGAAATAGCAAGCAGAAGCACACCGTGGTGCTGTAATGCAACAGCACACTGCTGTTACGGAGTGGGGGAAAATATTTAGCTAATGTGTTTTCACACTGTTTTGACTGTCTTGTGTTGGTTTTTCTTCCTAAGGCTGGTACATACATACTGGGAGTAGCTGTCTTTCAGCTGTGTTGTAAACTGGGCGGGACGCAAAGCAGCCAGTGACGTCAGATGGAGGGGATGTTGGGACGTGGATATTGTTTGTATTCCTACCATGGTTTTTCCAATGAGTTGAGTTTTCACAAAGCCATGTATCATTTCCTTAAACAAGTTGATGCTGTTGCTGTCTCACACAGCTGTCAGCTTTTTATCCTAACTGCAATAAACTTCCTTCACCTGTTATGACTGTCCCTAAGCCTTGTGCTATAATTTCCTGTTATGTTTCTCCTTAGACTCACACATCTCTTGTTAAAGTACACCATGTGATCCAAATTTCCTTTCCTGATTTGGTTGGGGCATCTGTTCATATTGCAGAGAAGGACATATACAGTTTTGCCAGTTATTGGATTGAAGTCTTTACATCAGCAGATTGCGGCTTTAATATTTTACACAGCATTGTTTATTGAATTTTCCAGCTCTGAGCTATAGTAAGGAGAGTGGAAAGCATAAGCATGGCCAGCCAGACCTACTACAGCACACAGAGACAGACAGAAAGCGAGCTGGCCTTTTATTATGGAAGCAGAGTGCAAGGAAACTTTTAATTCATAAACATGAAATTATTTTATTTCAACATGCAGGTTTGCTCTTGCAGATATAACCATTGATTAAAGTCACCAATAACAACTCTAAGATGTAGTTACCAGGCAGCAGATATGTAGTTAAGGTGGGAGATGAAAGGAGGGGGAGCTTATTATGTGAAATCAACTTTTTTGAGCTTTACATCATGTTATAATGATATCCTCTCATCAAAAACATGCCTGGAGTGTTGCCTTATTTTATGCGTGTTTGAGGAATCATTGACTATCCCCTGGCAGCCATTGAGAGGTGCCTAAACTCTTGCTCCCACAGACCACCACAGATGTCTGCAAAGCTTCTTGGAGTCGCAGTCTCCAGCGGAGATTCTAGATCTCCCCTCCCCTGCACCTCCACCACTCAGCTCCACCAGACTACCTCTAGCAGCAATTAGCACCTGGTTGAATTGAGCGCATCATACAGCTACTTCTCTGTCCAACGCTCCTAAGAATGGTTGTAAACGGCCTAATGGAGGAGCATTGTTGTGATGACAGTCAGAAAGAGCAGAAACTTTTCAAAAAAATAGATGCCAAATTTCAAAGTCAAACTTTTTGTAAGTTATGTTTGATATATACATACTTTTTATATATAACTGAGAGTGACATAGTTGCTTGATGCTGCTATAAAATGTGCCCCCATTTTAGTAGCTGAGTTAGAAGAATTTAGTCAGTCTTGTTGCAAATAACTATTCAGTCCTGTTAAAAATTTCAGATGCAAGCATTAGTCTGAAAAACTGAAGATTGGGCTCTCAGACTTTCCTCCAGACCTTGGAAACAATTTTTTTTCTACACAGTAAATCTATTAGCCTTGTGACTTTTGGATGTGTGTGTGCAAGTGAAAAAAGAGCTCTCAGGAAGACTTGTATTATTCATTGCACCTTGATAATGGACCCATCCTTTACTCTCTGTCAGACCTGTGTTGTTCTGTGCGGCACTAAAAGGAAAGGGATCATAAGGATTACAGTAAGATAGAATTTATTTCAGTTTAAAGTATGCTTTCGTATATGCACTCTTCTGCACATAAATATGCAAGGTAAAGCTTTTGAAGGCTAAAAAAAGAAACCATTGCAGGGGCCTTAAAGTTCAGATGGCCACAACAGTTGTCTCTGAAACACGTTGCCCTCTCTGTGTCTCGACAAGCCTCACAACAGTAGAGCATTGTAGTTATTTTTACACTCAGCTTTGAATTTACTTGATCTAAATTTGACCTTTTAAGCCACTCTAAAGCTTTAAACAGGTACATTTAAGTGAACAAAATCAAAATGTTAACACACGAAGTCAGCTGATCCCAACTGGGTTGTTTACATTGTATTTTGTCAGATCTAATTAACAAGGATTGTGGATTAGCTAAAATATATAATACATGCCCAGTATTTGATGGAGACATTTTTATTGGAGTCCAAGATTTAAAGTTTACTTTACTTAAATTTGGTTACCCCTTGTTTAAAATCTAAAATAATACAAAGATAAACATGATCCTTCATTCTACTATGAATACAGAATCTTTGTAACAGCTTCAGATTTATAAACATTTAGTCCTAAAACAAATAAAAGCATTACATTAGCAAAATGACTGCTAATGCTCTTTTATATGCATGCAGTTCACATGCACATAAACTTCATCTAAACTTAGTAGTTTGCATGCTAGTAGGGATAGTAGCATGTAAACTGCTGACTAATTTGAGCCAAATTTAATCAAAAAGATATTTTTAAGAACCACTATGCACTGGGGAATAAAATTAGACAAAGCATGACAACTTCTAAAAACAGAACAAAATAACTATGATATAAGCCCTTTTGGATTTCATCTGAGAACTTGAAGACTGCTGGCCATTGTTTTATGCTCCCCGTGTACACAAAGAAACATGCTTTGGGGACTCCAGTGGTTAGTTTGGAGCATGCGAATGCCAAATGGAAAGAAAAAGGCCCATTTTGGAAAAAAACGATGTTATTTAAAGGTTTCTAACAAGCAAATGCTTTATGCTCCAATCTAAGACAAGTATCTGTTGTCGTTTTTGCATGTTTGTTCTGGCTACAGCATTTACAATAGTTTTCTAGGCAGCCTTCAGTGAATTTTATAAATAAGTAATTTAGAAATAAACTACCAAACTTTTTTTAACAGTTCTAAACTGTTTTTCAAAGAATCTCTGCTTAATGGCTTGATGTTAAATGAATAGCAGCCATAGATGCTGTACTTGTTGCTGCTCTGTGGCCACCGACTTTCCCTGTTGGAATTCAAACTTTTTGTTGTATTTATATATGGCAACTTGAAATATCTGATTCCTTATTACTAAGAAAATGCACCACTAGCCATCAAGATTAGTAGGAAAAAGAAGAAGCTCCTAATTAGCATCCAACTATTAGCCACTCAATGTATTCTCATTGCCATTGTCAAACCATTTGTACTTTGTCACTTGATACCCTAAAATACTTAAATTCCTGCCGAGCAAAGTTTGGCGATAGATTTTTAGTGTTGATTAGGCAGCCCGTTGAGACGTTTTATTTGTAGATACTTTCAAAACCACAGTACTACTTCCTTTCTTACTACAAAATAAGAGTTCCAAACATAGGTGTTCATAAAAGGGTCTCCTTGTAATAGATTACACAAAATTGTGTTGACATCAATTAAGTAGCTCTTTGTGAGACTGACTCCCCTTTGATAAAAGCTATGATGTTTTAGTCTTGCAAAGCCTGACTCTACAAGCTCCCATTACACCCCTAGAACAGAGAACTGGTATTTAGTTTACAGGCTTGGTCAGACACAGAAGTAGCTACCTTCTGTAATGCGTTGATTTCATTTCATCATTATGTAAATGTACAGCTGTTTATTAGTAGGATGAAAATGGAAAGGCTGATGCTTAATAATATTAATAAAGATTCCGAGTTACTGCAGTCTCCATGAATAATGCAGATCCACATTGGCTTTTAGTTATGTTGTTACAGTTCAACCCACATTCTGACACTGGGTGTTGCCTACAGCTGAGCAATGAACAAACTGAGATGTATGATTGCCTAAACTTCATTAAACACTAACCAGAAAGGAGATGAAAAGTCTGTGTAGTAATCCACTTAAGTGAATCCAGTGCCTCAGAGAGCGGGGAGAGGGAAAAGGAGAGGCTATATTTAGAACAAAGATTGCAGATGCTCTGCTGCACGATTCCTCTCTTCCCGTCCTCTACTATTTACTACAGTCATGTAGCATGAGTGGATTCAGTGGAAATATGTCGGTTTGGGATGTGATAATCTGCTGTATGCAAGGTGTTTAAGAACTTCAGATTTTATCCTCTCTACTTCATTTCTCCCTCACCCTTCCTTGTTTCTGGTGGCCCCAGCAGTCGCTACCTCAGATGTATTTTATCTATTAGATAACAAGACACATGGAATTTTTATCTCATTTCTTTGACGCTTCTCCCATGGTGTGTTGTCATTGATTCCAGCTCCGATGGGTTAGTCTCAGCTGGGTTTTAGATTGCTTTCCATCACTCCGACTCATTGTGTCGTAACCGAGGCAGAGATTCTAAAATGTGCTGTTTGGGGACGGCAGAGACTTCCTGTCAGTTTTCGGGAGATGCACTCATCAGTCACCGTTGTCCCTTCACTCCATGAGCTATGAGAAAGATTGTGTGCATGTGTGGGTATGAAATACAAGTCTGCTGCTCACTTCCAGCATCAATCTCTGCCAGCCTGCTGTGCAGGGGAGATTCTGCCTTACACAGTCTTATTAAGAGTGCTAGCAATTCACCTCACCTGAAAAGGCCACACAGTCTAACACTCCTTTTTTCTCCACACATTCCTGTTTTTAACACTTCGTTTTCTCACATTAGCCCTGCTGCTTTGCTCATGTTCACAATGAATGAAAGAGCTGTGCTTGTACATGTTGAACAAGGTACTTGTGCACTTTACAGTGAAAATTATACTACAGGAACAAAACCTGACTGAAAAACTTGTAGTAACTACATTCCTTTGAACGTTCAGTTTTGAGATTCTGTGTAGATATATATATAAATATACATATATATAATTTTTTTTTTTAGAAAATTTTATAGAGCATTTTTAATCACCTTACAAGATTGTTCCCACCAAAGCATATGTACATAACCTTTACCAGATTTTTACTAACCTCAGAAAAGTGCTTCAATATAAATACAGTTGCTTGATTAACACACTAAAAATGGTGTGAGATTTTAGTTTTGATGCATCTTGTAAATAATAATAAAGATGTTTCAATATTTGATCTGCTGATTAAGGGGAACTGAGCACCTTCCAATTTTTTACTGACAGGTTGAGGATCTTAATTATTGTCAAAGTCTATTTTATTTTACAACATAAGTGGGTCTGTCACTGATTAATTATTAAAGCATGTCAAGTGTCCACCCTTTTAAAATAATATTTGTAAGTCGTTTCAGCGTCATTCAGATTCTAGGCAGTAAGGCAAAGAAAGCTCTTGTTGGTTTGTTTTTTCTCAAAGCATTGCGGTGTTAAATTGATTTAGAAAATACTTGAAGCATAACAGGCATGCCCCTGCTGATGTGCTTGCAGTGCAATAGTCACTTCTGTTCAGATTGTAACTTTTTTTTTTCCTTTTGGACTTTGATTCATTCCTTTCTTTGAACTAATAAACAATCAGCTCACCATTTCACACTTAGTTCTGCACTCCCACTGATGGTAATTTCTTTGTTTGTCCAGTGTTATTTATTTATATTTTAATTCACACGAGTAGTGAGTCAGTTATTACTGGCATGCCTATCCTTCCTCTCTGTCCCAGCCTTCTGCTTGCTTCATCATCCAATTTGTGTGTCACACATTGCTTCTCTTGGATTTCACATTGTGTTTTTGTGCCACCTATTTACACTACAGTAGATTTCCCCTTGTTTTTCATCTTTCTCACTTCTCATGTGTTCCATGAAACCTATCAGATGAGCTACAGTGCAGAATGAGGATTGTCCTCATTCTCTGTTGTCCTCGCTTGGTTTGCCAAAAACAAGCTTTGGCAGACCAGTGTAGTCCAAACACACGCAGCTTTTGGATTATGGAGATAACTGAGCGTATTAGAGATAACCGAGCATATTATTTTATTCAGCCGTCTGAATAAAATAAGTTAACCTTTGTGCATATTTGTCATCAACCCAGTGATACAGCTGGCATTTAGAAATATTTACTTTTGCATTACTTATTTTGCTTGAAATAAAAGAAAGGTGCACAGGTTGTTTCCTCTGAATTCACTCAGGAGCACACTTTAACTCTTAGAGCCACTCTGTCTTTACTTATCGTAATTAATAAACACAAAACAGCAAGACATCGGATGGATGTGCTACAGCAGTGTGAATGGTGCTAATGGGCATAACTATGTGGCACTATAGTTACATAACTACCTCACTGGAGTGCATATGAAATGAACACAAGGACTTTGGTTCCAGACAAAGATCCCCAGGGGGCTCTAGGATCATTTTAAATATCAATTTCATTCCAATTTTAGTCACCTTAGTTGCCACTGTCTCTGTCTGCACAGCAGCTGCTGGGCAAGGTATTCAATCATGGTCTTATCTGCAGGACAGAGGCAACAAGATGGACAGATCAATAAGAACACAGTGTGGAAACCAGACGCTGGAGGCTGGGGGTTAGCTGGTGGTTTGTCTGATAGCTCGGTATAAATCTAAAGTAGGTGTTACAAGTGTTGCAATTAATTAAAGGAGAAAGTTAAAAACTTGAATGTTATATACACTTTGTTGGCACCTTCTTTGGTAAACTTGTACATTTGCTTGTTAACGCAAACATTGAATTAATTAATCAAAGGGCAGCAACACATTTAGACATCGAAATGTGGTAAAGATGACTTTAGAACTGATTTTCAGAATGGGAAGTAAGGGGATTTTAGCCACTTTAAACATGGCACGTGTATTTGATAGAGCTGAGTAGTTCAGATACTTTTGGGATTTTCACATCAATCATCTCAGAATGGTCTGAGAAAGAGAAAATATCCATCGAGTGGCAGTTGTGCGAATAATGCGTCAATGTCAGGAAAATGGGCACACTGATTTAGGATGATTGAAAGGCAACAGTAGGATAAGTGGTATAGACAATGCATGGATGGAAATACCATAAAAGTATCACAACACATGGTTTCAAAATTTGCAATTAGTGTACAACAATCCAGTCCAAGTGTGATCAGTACATATATTGTGTTTTCATTGCCAAAAGGTGATCTTAATGTCCCACGACAAAATCAAAATGTTTCCTTTTGGAATTTATTTTTTGACAGATTAAATGTTTCATTAATCACAAACTGTCTTAAAGACCGTATCCAGTGACTTGATAGTGCTAAACCAAACATACACCACTTCATTAATTGAGAAATATTATTGTGCTACACCCCTTTTTTGTTAGAAATATCCCTTGCAAAGGTACTTTACTTGTAACATATTGTTATGTTCTTGTCAACCTATTTTTATTGGTTAAAAACAACAGTTTCTTTGTTATCTGACTAAAAAGGGATACAATTTTCCTGACATTTAAGTGTGCTGCTGGAAAATCAAAAGAAGCCATGAGATATCTTTACGGTGCAGCACTGTCCGTCCCCATTTGTACTGAGATGGTTTCAGGTTCCTTCCTGTATAAAACCAAGCAGTTTCCTGTGGTTAGATGTTTTATTTCAGTTATAAAGAAATGAAAAGATGTTTTTTTTTTTTTTTAAGTAGTCAAAGGCCTAGGCCCTGGGGTTTTCATTAAGATAAACTTTGTATGAGGGATGTCTGTGTCACTCCCTGCTTTTTGTAAGAAGGTGAAATGGAGAGGTTGGACCTGCTTTGATTTTTTTTTTTTTTAGAAGCCTCAAGCTTGAACAGCAACCCCCATCAATGCCGACTTCCAAACAGTTGTTGACTTGTCCAAGAAATTTACTGATTCACCACGTATTTGCTCAGCTGTTTTCTTCTTTGTTCTGCCACCTCCCTTGTGATGCAAGTTTCAGACATGAAGCCCAGAGCATCACAAATGTAAGGGGAATTACTTCTTATAAGAACAAAAACACCGACATGACGCTGCTCATTTTCATGAGGGAATTGCTTTTGACGAAGGTGGGGATTAGAATTGCCATGATGACGACAGCGTGTACGAGGAGGCATAGAAAGAGATTTAAAAGGATTAGGCTTGTAGAGGGTGTCCCCTCACATACACACACATACTTCACCGGATTTAGAAATATTATGGACTTTTGCTAGCTTATAACTCCAGCTTATGCTCATACACAAAATTGGATGGTTTGACTCTGAATTTGCTGATTCCACTGATCATCATTGGTTCATTTCTTTTAAGTGCAGTAGTTTGATCTTTTTTTGGCCGATTTTTAGTCTGCAAGATTTTCCTTATCGTTGCGGCTTTACTTGACTGATCATAATTGTGATTTCCTGTGCTGTACAGTAGGAGAGACTCTCACATCGCATGGTGTTGTGCGCTACATAATATGGATGGATGGACAATGAACAACTGCATTCATTATCTGAACTAGATGAACACACATGTTTCATTTTTGCAATATTTTAGCATTTTTTTCAGCTTCTTGTTCTCCAAAATTGAATGACATTGGGTTGAAAACATAACAGCTGATTGGTTCTCAATGTTGCTCTATTCTTTTGTGTGCCTGCACATTGTTCTAAATCCCTCCAGCATAATGCAAATAATGAATATGGAATAACTAAAATGATTATATTACAAGTGTGCATGGAATATATTAAATATTCCAGCTCCTCAGGTATTCTCAGTCTAGTTTGCCACATTATGGTTTACTAAATATTACCAAAATGAACACTGTAACAGGGTTTTAATAGACTTTGCTGACTATTTCTTCAGTATTTTTTTTCTGGCCATGCAAAGTGCATTTAAATCCTGATGAGTCTCTTGCAAGCTTCTTAGTGAGGTTCACGGGGATGTCCCTCAATAAGAAGGGGGACATGCCTTCTCATTTTATGTAACGTTGGAGTATTATTAAGACGGTAACATGTTTTCAGTCAAGGCAACCTCTAATTTCTTCTGATAAAGATCATTCTGTAATGGGTCAATTTTATCATCTGATGCAATTTTCTGCTGGAAAACCCTGAGCTTGTTGATGTTAGTTTGATGTTGTCCACATACCAAAATACTGTTGCAGATTACGTGCACTCTGGCATAGAAACAGTATATGCTGATGGCTGTAGCCTCATTCAGAATAGCGCTCCCTGCCTCACAGCAGAAAAAGTTGACATAGGTTTAGGTAGTATAACGGGTCAAATTTCAGGTCCTTTTCAGTGCTTACAAACCCATTCAACAAAGTAGAATATCCATTCCTGTGAGGACACAGCATTTACTCTGTCCATCTGTCTATCCATCCATCCACCCACTCTCCCCCCAGGACGGGTCGTAGGCAGCAGCCTGAGCAAAGGCCCAGACTTCCCTCTACCCAGCCACTTTGGCCTGTTTTTCTGTTTCATGTTCTCATGCCAAATGTTTTTTTTTTTTTAAAGCATTGAATACATCAGTTTCTGTGTAATTAATTAGTAGAATGTGTGACACTTATTGAATTGAGCTACTGAAATGAATGAACTTTTTAATATTATTCTAATGTATTAAATATGAATGAATATCTGGAATATTCACTGTTAGTTTTAGTTCACATACTTATTACTTAAGGTGGACAAACATCAAATCGACCCATTCCACTTGCCTCCTCACTCATGGGGGTACAGCTGTTTACACAACTGCAGAGTTGTACTTATTAAACCACATATCAGACCCCAGAATATTTCATAAAATTGCTGTGAGACTGGTACTCTCTGCATGTGTTTTGAAGAACAGCCTAATCTGGATTACATGTTCAGGGCATTCTTTGTGCAAGGTGGCAGGGCATCCCCCTGTACAGGTACTGTAAATATGTGGCCATATGCAGGTTTCACATGGCGAGCAGCCCAATGATGTCATCACAGTTTTAATGAAGGATTACTCTGACATCACAGGGACCGCTGCCAACTTAAACCTATTAACTTCACCATGTGCTTGAGGTGCACTTGAGCTGCAGTTATGTGTGCATGTGTGCGATGGAAAAGCCTCTCGGGCAAAGTGCTCAAGTCCACTACTGTCTTCTTCCTGCTTCTACAAGTTTCTGATTTTTCTAAAGTTTTACTATTTAAATATTTATTTAAATATATTATTTAAAGTTTAGAAGCTGTCACTTTGATTAGAAAATACGGTAAATACAGAAACGCATGGCCAATACATAAAGGTGATATCTTTTTTTTTTTTTTTTAAAAGTTGTCTTGCCAGAGTCCAATAAACTGATTTTTAAAAGTGTAATTTCTGGCAAATATATCTGGCATTTGGATTTTAATTAATCAGAGGTATTTCTTTAGTTTTCTATTAAATATTAATATGATTTTATTCACTTTGTTTTAATTTTAGTGCTGTAATAGAAGCAAGCAGACATGGGATTGGAAAGAGTTAAACTGTTCCAGATTACAAAACCACCAAATGTCATTAAAGTAGATTATAAAGCCTTATGCTTTCAGAGTCGATGGTGTGTGTGACTTCTGTTGGTGTACCACTGTTTAAACGTTAGTGGCTGTGGGATATCAACACCCTCCTGCTTACACATTAACAGCAGTTACCCGCCAGCAAAGAGAAATGCATTTCTTCTTTTGCCCCCTGGACGCCGTTTTGAACCTGGGGACACAAATCCTCAAGTCTGTGGGGGGATTTGCTTTTGTATTCCAGAACATTGCCTTTCGAGTACATTCTGTACTGAGGTGCCTCGCTTGAGTGGCTATAAATCGCAGCCCTTTGGGTTTTGTTTGTGAATAATGATGACACATAATGCTGGATTATCAAAAATAAAATCGTCAAGCTGGTTTTGTTATTTCTCCTGTGGATCTGACTCTGAGGTCTATCCTGACACAAGTAGTTTTGTGCTTGTAGCACTGATTTCTTCATGCCAGTCACACTACATGCTTTTCTAATTCATTCAGTCCAGCATCTCTTCAGCTTTAACTCATCACGACACTTGCTCTCTTCTACTCTCGCTCTCACTCTCTCTCTGTCATTCTCTTCCTCTCTGTCTCTTTCTCTTTGTATTGCCGTATTCTCAGCAATTGCAGCAAAATGTGTAAGCACTCCAAGAACACACATGTGCGCCATGACTAAGAGCTTTTGTTGGTTTGATATTCAGCTCTCCGCACTTCTCTACACTTCTCATTCTGCAGTAAAGGTGCTTTCTATCCTTCTTTGTGCTCTGCTGAGTCTATGAGACAAACAGCTTAAATCCGCTCTGTGGCCTTTGAGTCAGCTTGATGTATAAATAGAGTTCAGATAAGTCATGGACTCTGTGCAATATTAAATGAATGTTGCTAATAACTAATTTCTTGGCCAAAACCAATGTGAAATTCTGCCCCACAGTGCTTTGCATTATCATAAACAAATTTCCCTCCACAGTCAGCCCTGATTGTATAGCTTCAGTTGTTCCATCCTTGACCCTGTCATTCTCAATCTCTCACAACACAGTCTTCCCCGTGTCCTTAGCAACTGAGGGCTCATTGGTTGTAACTTCCTACCTGTCCCTTTTGAATTCTGCCATAGCAACCACATTATAAACATGAATCCAGCAGAGGGACTATGAAGACAGTCATGGAGCGTGACTCTATTTGAGGAATTGCTCCTTGACATACATATTAGCAGCCCATTTTAAAGTGACAAAACTTTAAATGAGAGCAGCTCCTATTTTAAGTAAATGCAGTTTCCCTTGAATTTCAATTAGCTTTCTATTGTTCCCCCTCTTTAATCACATCACATTGGCTTATTTACATACTCAACAGACAAACATGCAATCACTGTAATCATATTCAGGCTTCTTGCAGCGCCTGCAGAGTTGCCAAGGGCTCTGAGCAGTAACAGTAACAGTAGTTACTTTACCTATTTCAAATAGTTCAATGTGATGTTTTCAAAATTAAGAATTTATAATCCCGCACACATCTATCATTCATGTAATTTGAAAAGTTGGTGCGTAACCTTTCGTCTAAGCTGCTCAGCTGGGGTGAAAATGTTTCAGTTTTCAAATCCAGTTGTTCTGCTTTCATGACTGTAACCCTTGGGGAGTCTGAGTGACGACAGTCGCCTGGCACTGCGTCTCAGCACGTCGGTACAATCACCAGTGTGTGGCCGACTCGGCAGCAGGGCAAACATAGGCGTGTGTCCCAGTCTGTGTGTTTGTGTGATGATCTGTGAGCATTTAACACGCTGCGGCGAGGTTTTTTCTAATATTTGCTGTTTACCAACTCGTGTGTCTTTGTGTGTGTGTGGTAAGCTGATGTGTTCAGATGTTCAGGAAGTAAGGAGAGGGTTGTCATCATCTGTCTGAATATCTTTGACTTTGACAGCCTTCCCTGTCCACGCAGGAGTTGTTGTCACATGCTGGCTGCTTCTGTCAGAGCTGAGGAGGAGCTGGAGCTCCTAGGAGATTTGCTGCTCTGCGTGTTTGTGCAGCTGTGCTGCTCCTAGTTTGGGTTGTTGCTCACCTACACCTGAGTTTTCTCTATGGAAACGATTGCCACCTGCTGGCAGCTTAGAATGAAACTCTTCAGGATCTATCAGGTTATGATGGATGGATGCAACTGACAAATGAGACCATTTGCCATAAAGTAGTTCTGATATTACTTAGAGAAAAAGAATCTTCCTCCAGATCATGTATTATTACTTATACCTCTTAATTTGACTAATTTTATGCTACACATTTTCCTAATCAAAATTTAAGCGTGTGAGCTAAATCTGAAACGCTCTGATGCCAAGCCAAATGATTCTGATATGTTTAATGGAACTATATTGCCCCCTGAAGGTATAAAAAAGCTATTACCGGCTCATCTGAGACGCTTCATTCCATGTATGTAAAAGCTGACTTGTTTTCTTGGATCTTAAATATATTTTAACCCCCATCATAAATCACAAATTTAAGATGGTTTTAGTGCAGGTTTTTATTAAACATTGTGAAGAAATGAATCATCTATATGGACTAAAAAAGCTAATTACCTCCTATTTAAGATTCTAGAGAAATAATTTTAAATCATCAAAAGGATAACATCAGACAGAAAGACTGAATTACCATTAGAAGATTTAATTCAAAGAACTTTAGATTAAAAAAAAAACCTCAGGTTTCTCAGTTAGTCTACGGAATGCAATATTAAACCCAAAAGATTTATGAAAGTATGTTATGATTTTTTATGATTGGGGAAGCCGTTTCAGTCTTTTGATTTGCACCCATTGCTCTTTTACTCAATATTTAATTTAAAAAATAAATTATTATTAACATTAACATCTCACAGTCCAATAAACTTCTGAAACGTAAATATATAACATGATCTAATTGCATTTTTTTTAAGTAGAAAAGCAATATTTACCTTCCATCCAAAATTTTCTAATACAGTTTTATTTTTATTTTTGCTTGCTTATATATTCTTGCTTATATAAGCAAGAATATAAGTATTCTTATTCTTAATATTAAGCAAATACTCTTGCTTAATATTCTTAAGCAAGAATATTTTTAAGTCCTTTTAAAATTAGAATTATTTTTAAATGCTGTTTGCTCATATTACACCCTTTTGAAGTTCTGTTTTTTATAAAGTAACACAAGTATAACCAGTGGATATAAGCGGGTTACTTATTCAGACTATTTGCTTGCGTAAACTTGGAGTCAGCTGCTTCCTGCTGATAGCCATAAGGTTTTAAATCTCTTATCCTTACAAGCCATCATTTCCAAACAGCCAAATTTGTCTTTCTTATAAGTGAGGGAAAGGTATAGGAACTTTTTAAGATAGCTGACAAACAGTGTATTTGACTGTGACATTTGTAGAAGTGCTGGCACTAAAACAACTGCATGCATTATAAAGCACTCTGAGACATCCTGAGGCATATCATCTGAAGGTGCTTAAAATAGTTAAAAAGGGGTGATTTTATAGGCTGTTAACTGTAATTTTTTTTCCAAATTTAATTTGCTTTCATATATGCAACCAGTCGACATTTAGCACCCATCTAATTTTATAAACATGACTAACTTTTAGTTTGGGCTTTCAAAACCTTTTTTTTTGTTGTTGTTTTTTGTAATTAATTTCATTTTCCTGTAACAATTATCATGCTGATAAAGCCTTGTAAGCAGAAGATTCCACTGAATATGTTAACTTTGTTCCAAATCTGTAGTACACCACTGAATGTGATTTCTTTGTCAATACTGACTCTTAGTGGCTGTGTGAGAGAAAAACTAAATTAGTTTGCTTTGCCTCTGCACTTTGCTCCTCCCTTGTCTGCATCTTTCTCTCTCACTCTCGATATTTCTCCTTTTTTTCTGTTTCAAGTCACACCCATTCTGATCCCTCTCTTCTCCTCCTGTCCTCACACACCTCCCTCCTATCTAGTTAGGTGGCTTTATCAGCCTTTGCACTCCATCTATTCTTCCTCTTTTCTCTGAGCCTACACACAAGTGCATGTGCGATATAGCTCATTTAAGAAAAACATGAGTTTGCCTGTGAACTCGGATTATCTGTCATTGGAGAAGATAGCTCGGTACCGCCACGCCTGCTCCAATGGTTCACCCTACGCCACGAACAAGCCTATCGACATCAAACCTCGTGCTAGGAGAGGGTATGGCTCCTCACCGAAACTATTTGCAGGAAGGGGTGTCAGTAGACAGACTTTAATCTGATTTCTATATGCTGTTAAGCTATTTCCTATAACATCCTATAACATTCTTCAAATAACTGGCTTTGTATGTGCAGTATAGTTGGAATTGGGCTTTTGGTTGCATGTGACAAGTTGAGATTTGGTAACTGAAATAAAAGAGGAATGAGAATCGAAGAACTCCCTCCTATCGCTTTGTGCTTGTATTCTTTTGGTTCATACTGTGCCCAAAACAGATTTGTGTGTTTGTATTACTGGTATTTATGTGCACAGTGTGTGTGTTTATGTGTGCTCTGTCTTATCAGAAAATATGCTGATAAATAGTTCTATCTGGACAACACAGAACTGGAGCGGAGACTTGTGTAAACGGCCGTTGCTTGGTGGCTGCAGCTCTGCAGTTTTACTGTTTGCTTTATAAAACTCATAGTGTTGGCCTGAAGTGTAGGTCATTTTGTCCAGGGTTATGTTTGTGTTCCTTAGTGCTCTGTGAGGAAAACAAAGTATTCTCCAAGCTTTTGATAAAGCACAGCCAAATATATAATAATTGAGAGATAAGCAGGTTCCATCAAGTGACCATGTGTTCACTAATGAGCAGAGGCCAGGCTAATCATCAGACCACTCTGTGTCCATTAAAGCTCAAAGATACATTTTAGGAGCTCATTATAACCTGTTTTTCCTTCATCATTTCTCTAACATGTTGTCTACAGTCCCAGTAAGTGGCTGTCATTCGATGTTCCTTCTTGCCTGTTTTCTATGTCTGACGTGAATAATCACCAGTATATGCACCTGCATAGTATTTGGATGCAGCTTTATTGGCAGGCGGTTCCATACATACAAATATGGATGTAACTTGGTCGATAATGTTTACCAGCCATCTGTGCTGTCCCCTTTCTAAGTGCTATTTATTTCAACCTTTAATGGATATGTGTGTGTCTGGCTCTTGGAGGAGAAAAAAAAAATCTATAACTTTCTCAATTACTCTGTTAACTTAGCCCATGTCTCTAGGTTTATAATAATAACTAATTGGAACAGTAGGTGGCAGTAATGTGTTTTTGTTTTAACAAGAAAAAAAAAAAACTGCTGTCTATAATGCATTTTAAACTCATTAGGTTTTACTTGTTAGATTTTGTGAAATTATTTCTACACTACAATTAGCTTATGATGAACCGCAGGATTTTCTGAAGGCTTTGTTGAAAAGTACATATAGTAAAGTTGAGTGAGCATGATTTAAAAATGATGTGTTACACTTGATGTTATGTGTTTCTTTTGGATTTAACATTTCAGAATTGATAAGCATTTAAGACAGGTAATTTTAAAATGCAAAAATATTAATATTTTCAGGTTTCTGGACACCACCTGATGGAATAAGAGATTATCTTTGCATGGCCTAAAATATGAAATATTTTTGCTCCAGCAAAAAATATTTGCTGGAGCAAAAATATTTTTTGCTGGAGCAGAGAGGAGGAAAAGTCAAATCTAGTGTTCACAAGCACTTGAAATGAGATGAAGAACAATTAATGGCTAATGGCTAAGGTGTTTATTGCTCATAGCAGCATCAAATGTAAAAAAAAAATAGTTGTATTTTTTACATCATGAGGTATTTTATGGTGAATTCATCATTTCTAGAGACAATATTACATTTCGGCATGTACAAAGCATTGATCCGTCTTACAACCTTGCATCCAGTAGGTGGCAGTAAAGCAGCTTCAATGTTAAAATATGCTTTATGTGAATGTCCCTGTTTTGAAAAGTTTTAAGAGTGTTGTTTTTACTGTATTGCTTCACATTAAATGCAGATTATATGTTCAATTTAGAATTGTGCTACTAGGATTTTAGACCCCTGTTTCTGAGCTGTATTTAAAAGTACTTGTTTAATCTTAGTAAAGCGCTGTTGCTTTTTCAGAAAACAGCTAGACTGCTCATTCAGACATATTAACATATTTATTTCCAGTCTGAAGAAAGATGAATTTGAGCTCATGAAGCTATGTTTTATGCTTTGTGGACCTATTTTATCAATACCAACTGTGCTTCTGACTGTGATCCGCAGTCAGAAACCTTATAGTATTTGCAATGTTCATGTCACAGTGTACTTGTGGAAATTTCATTAGGTTTCTTTGTTTTTTACTGTAAAACAACAGGCTGCCATTTTGCTCAGTTTATACCAGAGATTAGTTCTTCGCATTTGTCATTTCTTTGAGCACATGGAATTCGCAGACTGCTAATAGGATTAGTTTCACCAATTTCTAAACTGCATCAGTCTGCCTTACTACACCGTAAGGCAGACTGCTTGTATATGACTGCTTGTATAACTTACTTTTAAATAGGCGCCCCTTACACCTTGGCTTTTTGTGCCTGAAGCCCTGGATGTCTTTTGAATGACCAAAGAAAAAGTAGCAAAATACATATCTACTAAAAAACTGCACCCAGATCCTGAAATATTAATAAAACTCCAAATATTTACTTTAACACAAACAGATTTGTCTATTTTTTCTTTTGTATTTCATACAGTAAGCCCACTACATGAAACTTCTCTCTATCAAATCTTGAAAAAACCAGAGGCCTCATGCATAAAGCGTGCGTGCGCACAAAAAATGTGCGGCGCCATATTTCACGCTCAAGTCGGCATGTATAAAAATTAACTTTGCGTCAACGTTTGCGTAAATATACGCACATTTTTTCGCTGTTTGCGTGCGGCAGCCACGCAAACTTTTTCTGTGGACAATATCAAACTACAAAGCGTCAAAACTCACCTAAATACACTGAAACCTGACTACATTCAATGTTATTTAGACCGAGAAGCACCAAACCCGATGTTTTTTCATGATTTTAATATTTTATTGTTTAAACGTAAACGATGAAACTGAACTGCATTTATCTTCAGACAATAACATAACACACACACAAAATAAAGAAAATAAAAATAAAAGGATGTGAAAACCTCACTCGAATGTAAATAGTACTTTTCCTCTGTTTTTGTCTCATAAAGATTGGTCTGTGCGCCAAAGCGCATAAAATGCATGTATGGGGTAATTTCATTCTGACTGAAAAAGAAAACAGGATTGGATCAGCAGATTAAGTCCAGACAGGTTTGATTATTTTTAAGGTGATCAAGGTGTGTATAGTCACACATATTCAAGTATCTGCGCGATACTTGAATATGTATCGCGCCGATACATATTCAAGTAAATGTGGGGCGCCAATGGAAGGATTCAGAGGGAGTGATTGATCATGCTGATCTGCTGGGAAATGTTGATGATGGTTTATTAGCGTTTAGATTGCCCAGACTGATCATCCTGCAAATGACTGGATGCATGAGGCCCCTGGTCATTTGTGCATAACTGAGCTGCTGCCTCAACAGAGTCAGGTTGGATGGATTTTACATAGCTCACTTAATTAAAGCAGTCTGAAATGTTTATGTCATCTTCTGATGTATAAGTAAACATGAGCCTAAGAAGGAATAACAGGTAATACAAAAGTAAAAAAAAGTCAGTGATCTCTTGTGATTTCATTTAGGTTCTTTTGGTTGTGCTATAAAGGAATAGTGTCCCATTTAAGCTCAATTTCCACCAGTAAACAGTTCAGCAGTCATTTCTCTGAGCATGTGGAGTTTCCAGTCTGTGGTGATGGGATTAGTTTCCCCCTTTTCACCAAACTCTAATCTACATCAGATGGCTATGGTGCACTGTAAGCAATATATCAGCTTGTGCAACTGACTTTATATCATCTTGAGTGGGTAACATTTAGACATTTTTACTGTGTAAACTTAATGTACTAGGCCTGTTTGTGTGGAGTTTCTCTTGCATGCATGAGATTCCTTCAATAACATCGAGTTTTGTTGTCCAAATTGGACTGTGGATTGCAAGTGTGGATTGCCTTGTGATGAACATGTCAACTTGTACAAGTGAAGATTGGCTAATGACTCTTGGGATAGTCACCAGTTTGGTTAATCCTGGTTCTTACTCCAAACAGGATTATGCAGTATAAAAAAGTTATGTATGTATGGATGTGTAGTAATGAAAGTCTGCTGACTTTTAACTACACATTTGGAGAGGCTGTACAGTCTGTCAATATTTGTCAAAATTCTTTCCCGATGCAATTCTTTCCTTTCAACCCTTGGTAGCATTTTCTTTTTCTGCCTTCAGTCTGCTGAATTCACACACTCATTATGCATCCTGTCATAATAACTCAAGTATTTTTGCTGCTTTCAAAATAAAAGGCCAGAAATATTTTTTCTGAAAATATCTGTTTCTATTTGTTTTCATCTGGAGCTGACATATCTTATCTTTTTATAGCAAAATGTTTTTGCAGAGAGTTTAAGCTATTTAATATTTGATTTCTGTGGTTTTATTTAATTCTCAATAGCTAACCACATTAAGTAAATATGTAAAGCAAGTGAAAATTGTTCAGTAAGATTTCAGTTGCAATTTTTATTTGAAAACTTTGGATTATTCTTTATCTTGTTTATAGGGAGAAACAGTTCTGATCCATGCTTGGATCAAATTATTATTCCAGATCAAACCAAAACAAATCCAAGTCACCTGTGTTTGATAGACATGATTTGTTGGAGTCCTATAACCACATATCCTAAAAGTAGACTAGGGCTGAATATGGAAAATTGCTTTAAAATCATTGGTTGTCAAAAATACATCAAGAGTCACGATCAACACTACAAATTTGTGGAATGATGGGACAAGCCCTCCAAGAATATACGAAAAAATTGCCTAATCTTGCTCTTAAGATTAGGCAATTTTCCATACTTTAACAAATTACAGCTTTGGTTGAAGACTATGAAATAGTCCTAAAATTTACTTTCTTACCCTAATTCAAAACAAAATAAATAACTGAATCTTGAAGGAGATGAATAGGTTGATTTCTGAGTTTTCTTGCCTGCTTTTAAAGACTCTGCACACTTGAAAATGTGAAGCACATATAGCCTCAAAAATTGTGCTAGACTCTTTGTTGCCTTTTCTTAGAGGCTTATCTCAGCAGAAAACAGGTGTTCTGCCTCAAACGTTTGATGGTTTGCACTGAGACATGTTTAGCCCTAAAATATGTATTAAAGCAATTTAAAGATGGGGGATTTTGTGTTCTTGTTTTACTTTTAAATGGCTGGTCATTTCTCACCATCAACAACTATTTTATTGTTTCATTTTGTCTTTTCCTCCCGTAGTTAATCCTTAGTTTGCTTCTGTTAGCCTAGATCACTATGCTGCACAGAGTTGTTACTCTGCCAAAAAAGGGGGAAAAAAGGACACTATTTTTTCTATTTTAATGTAATTCACTGCTTCTGTTATGCTATCTTTGCCAAGGCTCTAAAGAATGTTGGAATGCTTGGCGCTTGGTTTTAGGTTACAGCAGTCGCCGAGTGACTGACGCATGAGATGATTAAGACTGCTCACGGATAAAAGAAGGCCCGCCCTTTAAACAATTACTACTACCAAAACAACCCCTCCCCACTCAGTCATTCTCAGGCAGCAGCTCAAGGGAAACAGAGGGACAGGAAGACCGTTGCATACGTCCTGAGAAACTGGAATCTTATTTCAGCCCTTCGGTGGGGGAAAAAAGTAAGCACATGGACCTGAAAAGGAGGCGCAGAGTGAGGAAGGAGAGCAGCAGTCTGAGTGCATGGCTGGATTAGGAAAGAGAAAGATCACATGCTGCTCTGGCATGATAGATAAGTGCAAGTGAGTGAGAGGGAGAGCCGGGTAACACACCGACCTGCTGCCAAACCACCAGAGCTTCAGGAGGAGCAGCAGTGTGGAGAACTGTTTGGTCTGGACACTCTGCTAAGCTGGGGGAAGGACGCTCCATCCAGATCGACCAGCGGTGGCCGGTCAGTGGGATCCCGGTGGCTCGCTGGAGAAGGTTTTTGCAACTTTATGCGCACAAGGAGTTTACACATGTCGTCTGTGTGGATGTGGAAGGAAAAATCAGAAGATGAGTATCATTCTTAAGCCTCGGTCTCGCTCCACCAGCTCTTTGAAGAACACAGAGGGGATATGGTAAATTGATAAGAAACTTTATCTTCTAACTCTATTTTTCTCACCTTGCCCTTCCCCTCTTGTCTCCTATTCCCTCCTGTTGCAGCTTGTTCTTGCTTGTCAGTAAAAAAATATGAATTATAGCTCCAACATTGAAGGTGAGCACCCACATATTTTACATTACTCTCTTTCAGAAGGATGGTAACTGAGTACAACTGTGATTTGTACTCAATTAAAATACTCATAATAGAATGCTCATAAAGTTGTGGGGTTTTTACAAGAGACATGTGTTTAAACCTGGGAGAGTCCTATAGTTTCATGTCAGTTTACCAGTCTGCTCTGCAACCTACTCAGCTTTTGTAAAATGAAGACATAGTAACCAGGTCTCACGCTGTTATAGTGCTTCTGCAGGTGTGACATATTACTGTACCTACAGTAAAGTGAGTGGTTATAAAACTGGTTTTAGTAAAAGAGCTGACTGCAAAATGTCTCTCTTTTTTTCGCTCTTATTAAAAGCTGAGAATCTGGCAGTGTTTGGTTTGTATGAGCCATCTTTTTGAATATCTACCAAAAGCAATGCTCAGCTGGACAAGGCATACCGCCTACTCCATCTGTCCTGCCCTCCTTCATGCCATTTACTGTTTTGTGGAGGCTTCTTTCATTTAATTCTAATGTTGCCATTTTTCTCTCATGACAGATATCTGAATGTTTTCAAGATGAAAAATACATCTCTGAGGGGAAGTATTATGAGGCGGATCCAAATGTTTGCGCTTAAGTCCAGTAAAATAGCTTATATTATGCCATTATATGCCTGATTAGATGTCTTCAGGTTAACATTTATTTATTTTATTTTTATTTTATTTTTTTTGCACAAACTCCCGTGAACAGCTGTGAGGCTGTGCATAGCTATGTAAGACAATGACAAGAATGAGCATAAAGAAATCCAAACAGACCTGTTTGTCTCAACTAGGCAAATAGATGTTTTATAATTACAGACTGTTCAGACTGTTGGTGCCCATCATTGTGTTTGCGGAATAAACATGGATCAAATCATTAGAAGATGGGTGCTGTGGTGGCGCAGGTGCAAAGCACAACCCACATATGGAGGCCTTGGTCCTCATGCTGGTAGTCGCAGGTTCGATTCCCGGCCTGGCGACACTTGCCGCATGTCTTCCCCCTCTTTCAATTCCTTATTTTCTGTCAAGCTACTTTCAAATAAAGGCCACTAGAGCCAAAAAAAAAAAAAAACTTCATAAAATCATTAGAAGATGTAAATTGGGAGAAATATGCAAGAAAAGATGGAAAAAGTGTTAATTTTAATGCGAGTGTTTGCAAATGACTTTTTTCAAGCCAATGTTACACTTGTAAGAAATTTTAAGGTATACTAAACATCGGCATTTAAATTACATTATTGCCGATATAAAGTTAATGAAGAACACACAATTGGAATGTAAAGTTCAACACTTTAAATTAGTGGCAAATACAAAAAAACATTTTTTGCAAGAATTCAAAGATATTAGCCAAGTCAAATGTTAGTTATTCTTATATGTCTTGAGTCCTGTGAAAGACGCTTTTCTGTGATTTGATTTTCTTCTTATTAAAATAACTCCTTAAGTTAAAAGTAACATAGGTCAGTATAAAAATTGCCCTAAGTCTTGTAGTTTAGAAACTTTCTGTGCTGGAGCAAAAAGCTTCAACAGAGCTAGTGAGCTGAACATTTTAACCTTGGGGCTGAAGTTGTGATTAGCGCATCTTAACTGAGGTTCTCAGAGAAAAGATTTCAAATATAACCAAGATGACGGCGCATTGCCATGGTGACCTCTTTATGTGTCTCATGATTGACTAACTTTTCTCAGTGTTGCAGGTGCGACTGTAGGTGCTAGAGCAGTGTTGCGACTGAAGAGAAAGATTCATATTATTTATATCTCACTGAAGGAAAGAGGGGGAAAGCAAGCCAGGGAAGGAAACACTGCCATTAATAATTGATTTGATAGCATCCTGCTATGAAAAAAGGTCAACTGAGTAGTACTCGTCTCCCAAGCAGTAAAGATTCCTGCCAATGTTCCAAGAATTATGGCAAAATTGTGCTGTTTTAAGGTGATTTTATTCAGTAAGATTTGCATAAATGAGTTTCAGCTGCCAGATATATATGAAAAGTTAGTCATTCCTCAGCTTGAAGTAGTTTTCTAAATATACTCACAAAAGTACAAAGTTCTCACAAACTTTTTAATTTGACAAGACATTAACGAAAAGACTCAGAGCAAAAGATGCTGGCTTTTTTTTTTAGATGTCTTCATAGTTTGGATGTTTTGTATTTAGGTTCTACTTGTCCTTGAGAATATTTTGAGATAAATAAACCGAACACAGTTGAAGTGCCTTAATTGAATGCTCACCATTTCATACCAGAAATAACATTTTGTACTTGTTAACCAACTATTTAAAGTAATTTTCTGCATTTTCTGGTATGTCTATTGCAAGAAAATTTATTTTTATGTCAAATAACATCTACAAGCAGAAGGTCACCTAGACGTGTATTTATAAAAACTAAATTTAATTTCATGTTTGTTATAATAATGCCATACAACAAACAGCTGCAGTCTTTTAAAGAATGTAGAATTAGTTATTATGGTTATTTTGTATTTCAGTACATGAAATCATGTGGAATATTTGATATGATAAACATTTCTTATGAGATACAAAAGATTTAATATTTTGTTGTTGAAATTCTGTGTCAAAACAAAACTCTGTCAAGTATCAACACAATCTCTAAATCATGTAGCAAAAAATAACATAATATTACATTTATTGAAGAACTGTCATAATCAATTATGACACTGTTATGTATATTTTTGGTCAGTGTATCAGTTGGTTTATTATAAAGCATACAGTCTATGTAATAAAACATCGGTAAATCTAACATAACAGCAGTGTTACTATCGCATATCAACATCAGTCCAATTTTTCACATTTGAGCTTCTCTAACA